>CAKNWT010334884.1:0-14212 GCA_932066315.1 Andricus coriarius
TCATCCACAAAACTAATTAATTTTGTTTAACGTTCAAACCTGTGAAGTGTTTAGTTTTGAATAAATTCAGAATCGTCTTGTAAATTATTAAGTAACAGGTTTTTTTCTTGAAATTCTACTCTTTATTCATGTTATTATTTATTTTATTTTTTAATACTATTTTTGAGCAACGCTTGTAAGGTGGATGTTTTCCCATTTGATTTTCTTAAATTGTGTTATAATTTGCTATGTTTTTTTCTAAGTGATAATTAATTTGAAGATCAAATATTTCATATCAATTAGTTCCTAACTAATAATGACGTGCAGAAATTTCGCCAGACGCTCTTTTAATCATTTTGAATAATTAAAATATTTTCTTAACCTTATTTCGGAGATCTACAAACAAATTTGACTTTCAACGAATGAAGCTGATCGCCGTGAAAATGTAATTTTTTTTTAAATCACGCGGCGTTAATAAAAGCTCGTAAAAATGTCCACGAAACTGCCTCAGACGAAAGTGAATCTGAATCAGACAAGACCGAGGATGAAGGATCTGATGAAAATAGTCAAATGTGTAAAAGTGTTGTGAAAAATTTGAAATCATTGAAATCTTTAGAAATATGTGAAATATTTGAAATATTTTAAAATCTTTAAAGACTTTGTAAAAAACTGGAAAATCATTGAATCCTTCAAATCTTTTAAAATTTTTCGAAACCTTTGTAATGTTCTGAAGTCTTTGAAATCTTTGCAATCTTTTGGAATCTCTGAAGACTTTTAAAATCTTAACCATTTTTTTTTGTAATTTTCGAAATCTTTGTGAAATCATTGAAATCTTTGGAAATACTTTGAATCATTTTGAAATCTTCGACGATCTTTAAAATTATTTTGAAATATTTGGCTCGTTTTTAAAATTCTTGAAATATTTGAAATTTGTTGAACTTTTGCGACATCATTGAAACCTTTGTAAACTCGTTTCAATCTTTGTGGAATGTTAGAAAACTTTTTGAAACCATTGAAATATTTTGGAATCATTGAAATCTCTTTAAATTTTTTGAAATCTTCGAAACCTTTTGAACCATTTGTAAAATCATTAAAATCTTTGAAATCCTTGAAACCATAGTAAAATCATTGAAATCTTTGTGGAATGTTCGATATCGTTTTGAAATTAGTGAAATATATAATATTTTTTATATATTCTTATAACAAGAGTTATTAACAAATTTGTAAATCTTTTTTGGTTAAAAAACTTTTGTTTTAATTTTTTTTCGTCTCTTGTCTCGTTTTTCCAAAAATTTAATTTTTTGTATTTTTATTCTTATTTTTTACCCTTTCCACAAATTATAAACAACGTACATTCTCTTTGCGTGGCCAATTTTGCCTATTATTTTTTTCGTTTCTTGTGTCGGCTTCCAAAACATTGATTTAAAAAAAATTTAATGTTATTTTTACGATTAAAACAAAAACTAAGCATCCTATCGAAAAATCGTTAACAAAAATTTATAGCTGTTTTTTGGATGAGCAACTTCATCCTATTTATTTTTTTTTTTCATAGTTTGTGTCGTTTGTCCAAAAATTGTTTTCAAAAAGTTCTTATGATAATCATATGGGGCTCTCAAAACTAAAAGTTTTTCTCCTCTTAACTTTTTTCATATCGTCCGTTGTTCGGCTTAAAATGTTAATTTTCGTTTTTTTTTTTTTTGAATTTTGAAAATTCTATAACCCTGATCATTATTTTTTTTATCAAAAAATGTCATCAGGATAAATTGTTGTTCTTTCTGACTACTACTAACAACCGCAAGTATAATTTTCAAATCTTGAAGAAAGCTGTCTCAAAAATTTTGAAAATGTGCTCGCTTTTTGAATTTTCATCCAAAATAGCTAGTTAACGAACTCGTTCTTTCTTTCTAGGCCTTCAAAAATGGTGCCACAGCACAGTCCGATCTTTTGAACCATTTGTAAAATCATTAAGATTTTCGAAATCTCTGGGAAGCTCTAAATTCTTTTGAAATCATTCAGATATTTGTGAAATCTTATACATATTTTTGAAATATTTTGAAACCTTTTCGAATCAGCGAAATCTTTGACACCTTTGTGGAATCTTTGAAATATATGTGCAATTGATTGAAATCAGTATAAAAACTATTAGAATCTTCTGAAATCCTTTTAAGGCCTTGTGAAATCTTTATGGTATCTTTGTGAAATCGGTTCAAATTTTTGTTAAATATGTTTCAATCTTTTTAAAATCCTTTGAAATCTTTTAATTATTTTTTCGTTTTTTTAAAGCTTTGGAATCTTTGTGAAATCTTTGGGTAGTTCGTGATATCATTTTAAAACATTGAAATATTTCAGAATCTTAAAATCTTGTGCATACACACAAGGTAAACATTCAAGCCCTGGTTATCATATAAATTCGATTATAATCATTACGGTCTGCCATCGTTAGCATAGTTCGAAATGTAATTTAATTAACTTGATTTTTTTTAGAATAATACTTTAGATTTGATTTTTAGTTTCTCCTTTAAATTTCAAAGAACGATTTGAAACAACTGTCTAAATCAGTGACGAAACACGAATATACAATGTTGTACAAACAATCAAACAGTGTTCCCAACACATTACTATTTTGTTTATCTCTAAAATAAGATAATCTCTAAGATTTGATAACATGTTTCTTCTTTATTCATCTACGAAATTAAAACCTGACATTTTTTGCCTTAAATTAATCTGCCTTTTTACATTAACAGACACAATGAGAGCTTAAGCCCTGATCGCAAACATAATTTTGTGAATAATACGGTTCAAGTTGCCAGTAAAATCCGAGAAAATCATATTTTTCTTGATTTACTTCCAAATTCTTGATTTGATTACAAAAATGTTGAAATAAAAAATAACGATCTTGATGAAATACATATTTTTTCCATTGATTTTTTTTCATGCAACCAGCCTACGTACCGTATCAGTCTAATCGGAACACCTGTAAAATCTAAAATTGTCACAAAATTGTCATATAACAAGAAAAATATGCAAATGTAAGAACATATTTTTTTAGAGCGTGCTTAAATTTGTTCATACTGTAATATGAAATCAATTAACAATATTTTTTATTCGTAAAAGTAGCTTTGCTTAGAAATTCTGCAGTTCGTTTCAAATTTTTTCTCTTTCGAACACAAAAACTTTGTAATTAAAAATTTGAATCTTGCCCAAAATTTGGCCTTTTTCAGTTCGGAAACTGATTTTTCGGTTGGAATCTAACTAATCCAGTTCAATATTCCACCATTTTCGTTGCAAATTCTTCTCATTGGTTGAAAATTTAACTACTTCGTTCAATTTTAATTATTTTGTTGATAATTTAAGCAAAACGAAAAATTGGTTATGAAAAAATAACGAAATTTGGAAAATGAAGTTTTGCGGTCAGCCTAATATTTTAAATTTACATTACGAAGAGAAATTCAATTAGTGTGGTGGAAGAGAGCCGTCTACTATTATTGCTTGAAAATTCTTTACGATTAGGTTTTTGCTGCCCAAGGGAGATTTCTCCGTTTCTTCTGTGGTCATGTTTCTAACCTCGCTGCTGTACATGTTTCTTTTTACATGTGCTTGAGGGCCATATATCATTGTATATATTTCACGAAGAGTTGCATTATTTTCTCTAATATTGCAAAGACGTCACCATTGGACGTTGATATTACAGACTGTCCGCCTGTTGGCATGGTCGCCGGGATACTATATCTTCCTTTTACATGAATTGGTGCATCACGAGGAAAATTGTATCGCCGAATTTTGAATACCCGATTCGGATTCGAGTGAGGAATAAGCCGAACATTTCTAGGTTATTCAATTGTTAGTCCACCTAGCCGGAAAGAAGCATGTCTGGCAGGAGGAGATCTGGACCTGGCACGAAGAGAAGATTCGGCAGGAGGAGGAGACCTGACAGGAGAACGCGAAGAATGACATATGGCAAGCGAAAGAGACAAATCATGAGAAGAAGAATGTCTACCACGAGGAACTTTAGGAGTAGAGTTGCCATCCGTTGAACGCTCGAGCTCTAAACTCAACTCTGAAACAAAAAATACAGAGTTCGATTTAGAAAAAGTCTTTAACTACTCAAACTCAAGTTGAATCAATTTGAGTAGTAGAATCGCACAAAAAAATCCAAAAGAGAGAAAAATGTTTTCAAAAATCAGTGTAAGCGGGTTATTAGAAACAGTTGTTCTTAGATGATTTTTAACTAACCCTTGGTAGCGTACGATACTTGTGTTTCAGCGTGCACGTACGATACATAATCCCTATCAATAGGGACACCTTTCGTATTCCATTTTTTAACACACACATTGTGGATTTCCCCCAAATAAATTCAAGTCACTCTTGTCATTTTGGACAAACTTAATTAAAGTTTAAAATAAAATATCAATTAGAATAGAATGCAGTTTGAATCGCACCAACTTTTACTTGCGTATAGCCGAAAAATCGTACATAAAATTACACATATATTATATTATTATATTCATCAATAGAATTGAGGATAACAGCCAAAAAAACTACGAAGTTAGGAAAAATCTTCATATTTTCCAGTTAGAGAAAAAGCTTATTGATGTATCACTGAAGACTTGGATGAACAATTTAGCGATGATGAAAATTCCAGTACATCAGGTTATAATTAGTATAACTGATAATCGTTATCTCAGAGATTATAGGCGTCTAGCTGATATCAAAATTGATATATTCGTTTAATTTTAAGAGAAACCTGTGACTTAAGTTTGGGACTAAAATTATAATTTTCAACTTGAACCGGGACTTAAACAAAATCACCACTCCTGTATCAGAATAAAAATTTTATTCCAAAATTGCTGACACAGGTACCAATATATTAATTCACTCTTCTTTAAATTTCATAAAGGGATGTTTCAAAATGGGACGAATCCTGACTTGTAACAGGGATATTGTTAAGTTTCCGTCGTCTGGGTGAGAATTGAAATCATTTTTCAAAATTCCCCTTCCATTTAAACAATTCCCTTTTCCAAGTCAGATTAGAATTCTTCACGAAAATTCCAAGTTTGAAAATTATAATTCTTGAGGGCAGGTCCATGTCCCAAGTGAGAATTGGTATAAAAATTATATTTCTTTACTAAGAGAATTGTAATTCTGCTGACGAATTTGGCTTTATATTTCATTAATTTATTCCCTATCCTGACTCAGAAATATAAATCTCTTATAAAACTAACTGTTCCAGGTCAGAGTTGTAATTCCTTTGGAAAATTTCCTGCTCCGACTCAGAAGTAGAGTAATAAAATATATGAAATCATCTTAAATTTGTATATAACCACATTTGAGTGGCAAAAATTTTTTCCAAGTTTCCGTTGATTCTTAAGATGGTTCCAGCCCAATATGTTAAAGGCTTTATTAATATAATATCTTAACTTTAATATTATATTATTATAAATTTTATTCTGAACCTGTACCAGAGTTTAATTTTTCCACGGATTCGAAGGATTTTATAATGCTAATTAAACAATAAAAAATTAAAAATGAAGCATAAATTTAATTCAAAGAATTTCATAAGAATTATCCTAATTTCATATAATACAATTACGTGACTAGAATTCTCTAGACATATAATAGATTTGGAAAGATTGTATAAGATTTAAAAAATGTCAGGGGTTATGAAGGAGTTTAATTGGACTTCAGAAATTAAACAAACATCGTCTCAGTCTAATAAAACATAATAATTATTATTATCTAACTTAATACCTGAATTAACATATTTCTTTCAAACTCTAAGGATGGGCTGAGTTTACGATCAACATGTTTCTGTTGCTAAGGCAGATTTCGAAACTGTAGAGGAAAATTGCGCAAAGTTTGCATAACCACACGATTAAATTGTACTGATGTCCAACTTTTGGTGATAAGATTTATCATCTTATTTTAAAATTTATGGCCTTGATTTTTCATTTAACTTTTTCTTTAGATATTTTCTAGATATTCTCTAGATATATGATAGATTTATAAAGATTTTATAGGATTTTAAAAATGTCACCCAGGGATCAAACCTCAGAATTGACTATTCTTAATCTTGTACAGCCTTCATTTCTGACAGTTTTTAAAGTTATCTCTCTCAGCATTATATTCCTGAAAATACCGAAATGAGCTCACATTCGACCAGTATAATTTAATTTGCAATCGCAGAACACAAACAATATTCTAAACAAACTCTTGTCTAGAGTACTTAACTGTTAAAAACGTTATTTTGTCTCTTAATTTAATTAAAGTGATTACTAGATAGATAAATTGGGGGTCTTTCAATGAGATTCTTTAATTCCGATACTTTTCTGCATCTCCCTCTTGGCTCTATCTATTGTGCTCCGAAGCAAAAGCTCTGAATACCTATGTGGCCCGTCGAACAGAATAAAATATAAAGTCAACCACCTTTTTTACCTGGACAACCTTAAACTCTTGGCTTCCTCGATACAGGACCGTAACATCCTTGTGGAGGCAGTAAATAGGTACTTCAAAGAGATTTGCATGAGCTTCGGAGTGGGCAAGTGTTCCTGCGTCCACTTACACCAAGGAAGACTAGAAACTACATCGTCGCGTGATGATCAGGATGTTCAACTCATAGCCGGAAGTACCATTCAACATCTTGGTAATGGAGAAACATACACATATCATGGAATACCGCCAGCAGAAACCCAAAATGTGCGTCCGTTAAAACCGGCCCTTGAAAAAAGGTACCGCTAAATTCTCAGAAAAATGTGGGCTTCCGAATTACCTGGAAAGAATGAGATCCAGGCGATTAATATGCTGGCCGTTCCTATACTGCTCTACACGTTTGCTGTAGTAAAACGGAAAGTTGATGATTTGAAAAAACTTGAACAAAGCACACGCAATATGATCACAATCCATCGAAGTCATCATTCAAGATACGGTACATCTGCAGACACTCCGCCCCTTTGACTTCTAAGTTTAGGCCCTCTTTAAGCCTAAACGTTGGGGTTTTTTCAACTATTTAGTCTCGCGACCAGATGTCCGTGGCCTCCACTACGATGGCCCCCGACCTGATGAAGATGTCGTTGAATCTGGGGGCGCGCCCCTCGCGGGGCTTTTGCATCCATACCAATAAAGCATTGATTTAGATTGACAGAATAGTGTGTATACATCAATATTTATTTCTTTAGTCAAAGTTTATATTTCATGTGATTGCCAGAATTATAAATTATAATTCATATCAAATTAACATTAATTTTAACGAAACAGTTAATTTTCTAACTCAAACGTCGTGCCCAAGTTTTTTGAACAATTTATAATAGATCAAATAAAGATACATATTCTGTATCAATAGGGACACCTTTTGTATTCCATTATTCAACACCGACGTTGTGGATTTCCCCCGAATAAATAGGGATTAATTTGGTTATTATTTTGAACAAACTTAATTAAAGTTTATTAGAACATATCAATCAGAATATAATGCAGATTAAATCGCACCAATTTTGATTTTCGTATACCTTAAAAATGTACATGAAATTACAGATATATTATATCACGATATTCACCAACAGAATTGAAGATAACAGCCAAGAAAACTAAGCGAGTAGAAGGAATCTTCATGTTTTTTTTTTCGTGATTGGAAAAGCTTATTAGTGTATTAATTAAGACTTGGATAATCAATTTAACTATAATGAAGATTCCAGTACATCAGGTTATGAATAGTATAACTGATAATCGTTGTCTCAGACATTATAGGCGTCAAGCTGATATAAAAATTTATATAATCTTTTAATTTTAGGCGTAATATATGACCTAAGTTTAGGATTAAAATTGCAATTCTCGATTTACACGAAGATAAAAAAATCCCTTTTCCTACATCAGAATAAAAATTGTTTTACAAAATTTCTGACCCATGTAAAAAATTCACTCTTTCAAGCCAGAACTATATTTATTTTCTAATTTGGATGTTATACCACAGAAATATAGTAACCCACTTTTCCCTAAACTTCATACAGGGAGGTTTCAAATTGGGACGAATTCTGACTTGCAACAGGGATTTTGTTAAGTTTCCGTCGACTGGATCAGTATTGAAATTATCTTCCAAAATTACCCTTCCATTTAAAAAATTGCCTTTTCCAAGACAGATTATAATTCTTTACGAAAATACCAAGTTTTAAAATAAAAATTATTATTCTTTAGGGTAGACCCTGTTCCAAGTTAGAATTTTTAATCAAAATTGTATTTCTCTACTGGGAGAATTGTAATTCTGTTGGCGAATGTTTCTTTATATTGACTGCTGGATCCATATATAGGCGAAAACTTGCAACAAAAAAAAAATTTATGCTCTAAAATTTCTTTTTTATCTGTAGGCGAAACCACCTTCCCGTTAAACTAAATTTAAATTGTTTCAAAAATAGCGTGAAACTGCGAAATATTGTTTAAAGTCAATAAACTAAATTCATTATGACAAATGTAGTAAACAAATCTGTAAATTTAACGCGTTTTTTGTAGAAGAGAGATATTTTTCCATTAAAGCTTCTTGTAAGTAAAATAATATTGGCATGCATTCAATAATAATCTAATTTACTAATGTTGTAAATAAATAATTAGTAAGATATGCAACTATGCACTGAAATAAAAAAATGGAGAACGGAGTAAATGCGTATACTTGAATTCTATTTCTTAGGATCAACAAAATATTCTTTAGCAGTAGCCATTTTTATTTAAACAAGATAACTATGTGTCTTTCCTCTGAATACATAAATTCTGTCTCTGTATTTTCTTG
This sequence comes from Andricus coriarius, assembly GCA_932066315.1. Classification (NCBI taxonomy): domain Eukaryota; kingdom Metazoa; phylum Arthropoda; class Insecta; order Hymenoptera; family Cynipidae; genus Andricus; species Andricus coriarius. The sequence continues at coordinate 8,750 of CAKNWT010334884.1, forward strand.
ATTGAAATAAATATTTCTCACATTTAGAGAAATAATTTCGTTGACTCAAAAGTTCTAAATTTGTTAAAATCTAATTATTCGTTCACAGAAATATTTCTTTGATTAATTGAGTTCGATTCTTTGAATTGATTAGCACGCTTTTTAATCAATTTTTTTCCACGCTGGAATCAAATCTTTAGGTTTATTTAAATTGATGTAATAGTTATTTAAATCAAAACCATTATTTTGTTGAATCAAACGTCTAGGGGCCCTGAATCAGCATTTTAATGGCTTAGACGGGAATCCTCATGATGCAGATTAATCTGCACCACAGCAAAGGCGCCTTGGCGGTTCTGGCCAGACGCTTGTCAGTGGTGCCGGCAGCAATTGCCGTAATCCAAGAACCCTGGTTATACAGGGAAAGGATTAGTGGCTTGTCAGGATGTGACTCTATATATAAGGTGCCACGAGAAAAAGCGCCAAGGGCATGCATAGCCGTCAAGGGTATGGATGCGATCTTGGTGCCTAAATTCTGCTCTAGAGATCTGACCGTTATTAAGGCGAGACTCAGGGGCAGTAGCGGAGGAAGGCTAGAGGTGTTTATTGCCTCGCCTTATTTCCCTGGCGATGCCGGGGGACCTTCGCCTCCTAGAGAGGTGGAGACTCTAGTTCGGCACGGTCAAGAGAATAAAATCCCTCTGGTGTTGGGATTTGATGCAAACTCTCACCAAACGGTGTGAGGAAGCACAAACATCAACGATAGAGGGAGAGATTTAATTGAATATATAGCAGGCACAGAGCTGGAGATTCTGAATCGGGGTGATACTCCCACATTCCAGACTAAAAACAGGAGTGAGGTTCTTGATTTGACTCTATGTTCGAGTGCACTGAGGAGCAGGGTAGTGGACTGAAGAGTCTCCGATAAGTAGTCTCTCTCGGACCACAAATATATCGTGTTTCGATTAACCCTAGGAAAACCGGTGGTTTCGAAGATCAGAAACCCCAGAAATACACTTTGGGACTCGTGTAAAGAGGAACTCAAAGGGAGGCTTGCGAAATTTCCCACAAGCTATGGTACCATTGATGAGTTGTAGCACGCCGCGGATTTTCTGCGAAGGGCTCTGACTACATCATATGAGAACAATTGCCCTACAAGCAGAATTAACTCTAAGAAGGGAGCAGAGTGATGGAATACCCACCTGGACAGACTCCGTGAAAGGACAAGAATGTTCTGCAATAGGGCAAGTAGAACCAAATTGCCTTCGGCCTGGGACATCTATAAGACGGCTTAGTCTGAATACAATAAAAATATGAGAAAGAATAAGCGGGAAGATTGGAGGGGCTTTTGCCAGGAATCGAAAAAGATTCCGGAAACAGCGAAGTTGCACAAGATCCTGGCGAAAAATCCGGAAGCTCGCCTCGGTCTCATAAGGCTCGATAACGGTGAGTTTGCCGAAAACGAAGAAATAATGGCTGAATCACCTGATGGAAGTTCACTTCCCGGGTTTTCAACGAATCCGAACCGACTAAGAGAAGGAAGGCTGGGGCCAAGAGGTGGTAAGGGCCGACTGAATTTGCCCTCTAAGGCTTGCATGACTCTACTCTGCTGTCCTAAAACCCAGGCTCCTACATGCGGCCGTGGTCTGGTGGCCACGGGCGGAACTTACAAAATTCAGGACAGGCTGCGAAGATTACAAACGCTAGCATTTAGGGGTTTGACTGCAGCAATGAGAGCTACGCCCAGAGTGGCGATAGGATTCATACTCTGTGAAGAACCCCTAAATATTGCGATAACCGCTAGAGCGGCACACGCGACGGGCCGCGTGGTAAGAGCAAATAGATGGACTCGGGAAACTAGACCCACTAGGCTCCCGAATGATAGCAGAGCATTGCCGATTGTACAGAAGAGGCAAGATAATATAACGAAAGGCTTCAACTTTGCCAAAGCTTTCCGCGTCTGCATCCCAAGCAGGGATATGTGGAAAGCAAATGGTAACCCGCTTGTCCAAGGGGAAATCTGGTATACAGATGGATCCAGGGGTGAGGCAGGGTCAGGAGCAGAAATTTATGACAGCAAGAGAGGGAAACGGATAGGTATACCACCTGGTCGACATGCTACTGTCTTTTAGGCGGATGTCCTGGTCATCCTTCGCTACGCTGAAACACTAATAGAAGAAAAGGCCTCTGGCAGACAGATTACTATCTGTTCCGACAGCCAAGCGCAGCAAGTGAATACATAGGACCAGATCCGGTACTGGGAATAGCGTCTTGCTGTATCGGTTTGGCCATTAAAAGCTGGACCCGAACAAAACACTGGGAATAGAGGGAGCAGATCCAAGATTGCCGTCAGGCGAAATCCATCCTGGGTTATACCCATAGGATGGACAGAGCCAGGGAAATCCTGGGTTTACCCGAGAAAGACATAAGGACAGTAGTTCAGATCCTAACTGAGCACAACCACTTAAACTATCATATGCACAAAATGGGATATAACCCCACGACAGAGTGCATGAGATGCGGAAAGGATGATGAAACATCCCTGCATGTACTATGCCAGTGCAAGGCATAAGCTGGGCTCAGGCAACGGACCGTCGGGGCCCATTTTATTGAAACAGAGGAAATTACAACGCGATCAGTAGTTGACATACTAGGCTGCGTCAAGAGGTCTGGGGTCAACTGCTGAGAGCGAATAAATAAGGGTGTGGCACAATAGACTTTATAGCTTGAGCGCCAGAGGAGCTCACCATGGGCTCCACGCCCGTCCTAACAGTAACTAACTAACTGAAGGAAATATTTCATTTGATTACTAGAATTGAATCATTTGTATGAAATAAACATTTATTTTTATGGAACCATTATTTTGTTAAATCGAGCGTCGTGCTCAAGGTTTTAAATTATGTGAATTGTTTGAATTGAATGTGTAGGGTAATAACAAGGTTGATTACGATATAAGCTGAAATAATCCAGTTGTTCATTTTAAAAATATATACTAAAATTGAAGTACGAAATATTTTATTGCACTGAAGCATGGTGCCAATGAAAATTATATTTTTAACCAGTGGGATATTTCTTTGCTTCATATGTTCAAGAATTTGATGTGGGAGACAGTGCTTTCAGCCATTCCTGGCACATTCATTTGTATCAATGAGTCATTCATTTGGTTTAAAATGATTATTTTTGTCTTCAATTAATATTTACTTGATTCAGATAAATATTCGCTTCCAACCAATACGTCGTATTTTTTAATCAAGCAATGTTAACTTAATCTTATTAGGTTTGCAATTTTTGATCTTGGATATTGTGTGCAGCATTTGAACTTAAATCAAAATGATTGTTTTTAAAAAACTCGTTGGACCATTGGGAAAGACTGATAGGATAATTGAAATAGTTTCCATCAACGTGTTGCAAACATGCTCTATAAGCATTTATTTTGACAGCACCCCCTATTCCATTCTGGTTTCATACCGAGATCTTTCTCATGATTCACGAGATTCACAAAATTGAATTTATTTTTGTAGTGTGTTTACAAACGTTTCTTTTTGGTTAGAGATGCTTCAAGCTCGAGTAGAAGTGTATGCACTTTTGAGCTTCCAAGGATTCATCAACTTCTCTGCATTGGAACATCGGATCTGATATTTCCGAATCATGAATATTGTCGAGCGAGTGATCTTCATCTTTGACTTCATGTTTTTGAGTTGATTCTGGTCCACGCTCTGCCGCCGCAGTGGGGGCACAAGGATTCTGCTATACAGTCTGTAAGGTTGAAGTTGTCTTTTGGGTTGGGCATAGTGAAGCGAGTCCAGGTTGATGTTTTCACTTTGAACAATGCTACAGGCTCCTGAAAACACCTTCGTAATAACAAGCAGCCAAAGTATTGTTTACACTTGATAATAAAAGCTGCAAAAGATCCCAACTTCTTGCCAAATCAATGGGAGCTGTAAGCCTACTCACAATACATCACACAAGAGAGTTGCGTTTTCCCTCGTTTAACACTAATTTTCACTCACATGCAAGGAATTTACAGCAGTTCCACAATTCGACCATATATTTCAAACCAAAGGCATTAACAAACGCTTTTTGCTACCGCAAGGAACTTGAATTTCCACGAAATGATCAGGCTGCTACCGAAGCGTCAAACAATCGAGCGGCAATTCAAATCTTTAAAATCTTTGTGAGAACACTTTAAGTCAGTCCCGATCAAAAAAATAATTTCTGATCATCTTTGCTCAAATAGCCAGAAAATCCGATAAAAAAAACATATTTTTCTTTATTTAATTCAAAATTTGTGATTGTATGAAAAAAATCTTCAGGTAAAAGATGTAGATCTGCATGAAATACATATTTTCTTTTTTAATCTTTCCATGGAATAAACCTACTTACCCAATCAGTCTACTCACTTGAAAACCCTGGAAAACTTAGAATCACCAGAGAATTTTTATGTAGTGGGTTTTTCCTCATTAACAATCAATGGTTTAAACTGAAAATTCATGTGCTTATTTTCAAAGTTCGTCTATTTCGCAGAAAATTATTCCTTATGCTTGCAAATTCACGTTTCTGTATCTATGTACTTCAGAAGGACTTGAAAGCTTAATTATTTGTTAAAAACTTCATCTTTATAGTTCCAAAATTGAGCTATTTTGTTGAATTTTAATTATTTTATGCAAAACCGGACGGTTTTCGTATAATTCTCGGCCTGTTTGGGGAACGCGAAGTTCTCGTTTGCCGGAGGGGTTATTTTGCCGGCCGGCCGCCGGAAAAGTATACTTTTACGGGTTGCGCGCATGCGTTTTTGGTCCAAGCGGCGACACTCTCCTGTTTCTCTCTTTTGACGCATGCGCGGTACATATGACTGATATTTGTAGACTGAACAGTACAGACTACAGGACTACAGCGCATGCCGGTCGGCAACACGCAGCAACACGTGAGTCAGATTGCACGGAAGCCCGCGAGTCTGTTGTCAACCGATAACAACGACAAAAAAGACAAATTTTCCATAAGGTATATACATTTTTGAACAAATACCTTCATTTTTAAATAAGAGATATCAATTTTCAACCAAACAGTTGAATTTTCATCCAAAAAAGGTAAATTTTCAACCAAGAATGAAACAGTTAAATTTTTAGTTTCAAACAAATTAATTTTCAAACAAAAAGAATTTTCAACAAAATAGTTATTTTCAAATAAAGTGATGAATTTTTCACTAAAATTGTAAATCTTCTAGTGGAATAATTTAATTTCACACCAAAAAGATAAATTTTCAATTGAAATGATGAATCCATAACTGCAGTAGAAAAATTTTAACCGAAGAGATGAATTTTCAATTCAAATTAAGGAATATAACTTGCAAGAAGAAGCTGAAAATGATTGTTGTACTTATGATCATGGATTGAATTTTTCCTTACGGGGGGCTTCTCCCCCCGAACCCCCCACGGCGGCTGCGCCCCTTGGCTCCGCCGGGGCTCCGCATCGGACCCCTACGCCCCC
>CAKNWT010334885.1:0-17251 GCA_932066315.1 Andricus coriarius
AATAATGGTAGATGACTGTCATCCACAAAACTAATTAATTTTGTTTATAATGTAGAAATAAAATATCAAGCGTGTCCGCAAAACTTAATTTCTAAAATTTCCTGATTTTCTCCTAATTTTTCCCAAAAAGCGGTGAAATATTTTAAACAAAATAGTCGAATTTTGGAACTTTAGATTTGAATAGACGAATTTCCAAAAAATTAGTTGAACTTCTAACCAAAAAGTGGAATTTTCAAACTACAAATAAAATTATGAATCTATTTATTTGAAAATATTTTAAAATAGTAAATAGTTTATAAAGTTTCAATAGGATGTTTACATTTCTTCAACTAACCATGCATTCGAATTCAAACAGTTCAATGTTTAACGTTCAAACCTGTGAACTGTTCAGGTTTGAACAAATGCAGAATCGTCTTGTAAATTATTAAGTAACATATTTTTTCTAGAAATTCCACTCATTATTCATGTTATTATTTATTGTATTTTTCAATACTATTTTTTAACAACGTATGTGAGGTGGATGTTTTCCCAATTTATTTTCTAAAATTTTGTTATAATTTGCTATGTTTCTTTTTAAGTGATAATTAATTTAAAGATCAAATATTTCATATCAATTAGTTTTTAACTAATAATGACGGGCAGAAATTTCGCCAGACCCTCTTTTAATCATTTTGAATAATTCAAATATTTTCTTAACCTTATTTAGGAGATCTACAAAAAAATTTGACTTTCAACGAATGAAACTGCTCGCCGTGAAAATGAATTTTTTTTCAAATCACGCGGCGTTAATAAAAGCTCGTAAAAATGTCCACGAGCCTGCCTCAGAGGAAAGTGAATCTGAAGCAGACAAGACCGAGCATGAAGGTTCGGATGAAAATAGTCAAATGTGTAAAAGTGTTGTTGAAAAATTTGAAATCATTGAAATCTTTAGAAATATGTGAAATATTTGAAATATTTTTAAATCTTTAAAGACTTTGTAAAAAACTTTAAAATCATGGAATCCTTAAAATCTGTTGAAATTTTTCCACACCTATGTAATGTTTTGAAATATTTAAAATCTTTGAAATCTTTTGGAATCTATGAAGACTTTTAAAATCTTAACCATTTTTTTTTGGTAATTTTCGAAATTTTTGTGAAATCCTTGAAATTTTAAAATTTTTCTTCAAATATTTATAATATATTGAAATCTGTGATGCCTTTGTGAAATCATTGAAATCTTTGGAAATACTTTGAAATATTTTTGAACGTAAGTAATCTTTATGAAATGTTTTAAAATCCGTGTAAGAATCATCAAAACATTTTGATATCTTTACGGAACCTTCTAAAACTTCGTAAATATTTCGAAATCTTTGAAATTTTGTTGGTATTTTGAAATTCGTTTTTAATATTCTTAAAATACTTTGAAATATTTTGATATCTTTTGAAATTTTCAAAACTTGTCAAAATCTTTAAACATTTTGGAAATCTTGGAAATATTTTTAAATCTCACAGAAGATGTGTAAAATCATTAAAATATTTTATTATGTTAAATCTTTAAAATCTTTTGAAATTTGTTGAACTTTTGTGACATCTTTGAAATCTTTGTGAAATGTTAGAAATCTTTTTAAAATCATTGAAATATTTTGGAATCTTTGAAATCTTTTTAAATTGTCTGAAATCTTGGAAATCTTTTGAACCATTTGTAAAATCATTAAAATCTTTGAAATCCTTGAAACCATTATAAAATCATTGAAATCTTAGTGTGTTCTTATTTTTTACGATTCATATTGTCCGTTGTTCGGCTTAAAATGTGAGTTTTCGTTTGTTTTTTTGAATATTGAAAATCCTATAACTCTGACAATTCTTTTTTTATCGAAAAATGTCATTAGGATAAATTGTTGTTCTTTCTGACTACTACTAACAACCGCAATGTGCTCAGTTTTTGAATTTGTATCCAAAATAGCGGGTTAACGAACTCGTTCTTCCCTTTCAAGCCTTCAAAAAGTTTGCCAAAGCACAGTCCGATTGGATCAATCTTTCGAAAGTTATCGTGCCTACACGATACTACAGACTACAGACAGACGGACCGACAGACAGACACCGTGTATAGCTAGGTTAAACTATTTGGTTAATAATTTGTTTTTTTAAGTTGGAAATTATATTTTTTCAACTCAAAATATAACTATTTCGTTGTTGGTTTACAATTTATCTTTTTAAGTTGAAATTCCAACTATTTAGTTGAAAATTCATGTATTTTGTTCAAAATTCGTCCTTTCTCGCAAAAAATTATTCTTCTTGGTTGCAAACTCATCTTTTGGCTTGAAAATTCCAGTTTGATTGACGTTTTGGCTCTCTCAAATAAAAAAATTTTTTATTAAAAATTAAAATCTTGTGCAAAATCCGGCTTCTTTAGATATAAAATTTTTTTTATTGGAAATTCAACTAATCCAATTCAAGTTGAAAATTCATGTAGTACGTTTAAAATCCCTCCTTTTTGGTAGAAAATTCATATTTTTCATGGAAAATCCAATTCTTTCATTTAAAGATTCATAATTCTTCTTGAAATTTAATTTAAATTCATTAAAATTTCAATGAACAAATAAGAAATTGCAATAGAAGATTCATAATTTTAGTTAAAACTTCGTCACTCTGGTTGAAAAACAACTACTTTGTTCAAGATTAATTATTTTGTTGATAATTTATGTCTTGTGTTAAGAACTCTTCGATCTTGTTGGTTAAAATAAAGAAATATGTATTATTTCAGTTTCACATTACCAACAGAAATTCAATTATTGTTGTGAAAAAGAGCCGTCCGCTATTATTGCTTGAAAATTCTTTATGATTCGGTTTTGGCTGGCCAAGGGAGATTCCTTCATTTCTTCTGCTGTCATCTTTTGAACCTCGCCGCTGTACATGTTTATTTTTACCCGTTCTTGATGGACATTATTCCTTCTATATATTCTACAAAGAAATGTTTTGTTTCCCTCCAATATTGCAGAGACATCACCATTGGATGTTGACAATACATCTTGTTCTCCGGTTGGCATGAGAGCAGGGGCACAACGTATTCCTCTTAAATAAATTGGTGCATCTCGAGGAAAAGTATATTTTCGGATTTCGAATTGACGCGTTGGATTCTTGTGTGGAATGAGCCGAACACACCTGAGTTCTTCAATGTTGAGTCCACCTAGGTGGATGGAAAAAAGACTGGCAGGAGGAGATCTGGACCTGGCACGAAGAGAAGATTCGGCAGGAGGAGGAGACCTGACCAGAGAACGCGTAGAATGAGGTCTGGCAGGAGAAGACAATTCAGAAAAAATGGGAGGTCTGCCACGACGAACGCCAGGGATAGGGGCCCCATTAGGTAAACACTCGAAATTCGAACTTATCTCTGCAACAAGAAGCAGATAATTTAATTGATCAAAAATCTTTAAAAGCATAAACTTAAAAAGACAATTTGTGTAACAGAATTGTACAAAAAGACTTCGAATGAGAGAAATATTTTTACAAAAATCACTGATCGTCTTATGAGACACATGTGTATAAAAATTTAATTATTTCGCTAAATATTTAACAATTCGATTGAATTTTTGTGTTGTTTAAATGTTTTACTTCAATTAACTGATTAATTAATTAACTCAATTAAATTTATTCTGTTTTGCTTGGAAATTTAACTACTTAGTTCATACTTTTTTCGAAAATTAATTTTTTTGGTATAAGATGTTTTTACACCCCTCTTCCCCCAAATCGTCTTACATGATTTTTTGATGACTCTTAGACTCTAAGAAATCTCGAAAAAAATTTGAAATCTTTTGTAAAATTATTGAAATTTTTTGAAATCTCTACGATTTGCTGTGAAAAACTTGAACTCTTTGAAATCTTTTTAAAAATGTGAAATCTTTGAAATATTTTAAAATGTTCAAAACCTTTTGAAAAACATCTTATCCTTAGAATCTTTTAAATCATCCGGAATTTTCGAAAGCCTTTGAAATGTTTTGATATCTTTGAAATATTTAGAAATCTTTGGAATTGTTGTGGTATTTCGAAACATTTTGAAATTTATTTTAATTTTTTTAATTTCTTGAAATCTTCGGAAATATTTGAAATTTTTTTGAAAAAATATGCAAATGTAAGAAAATATTTGTTTAGAGCGTGCTTAAATTTGTTTATGCTGTAATATGAAATCAATTAACAATATTTTTTATTCGCAAAAGTAGCTTTGTATTGCTGAATTAAACTATTTGTTTCAAAATTCTTTTTTTGTTGTTGTAAACTCATGTATTTTGTTCAAAATTAATTATTATTTTGTTGCGAACTCATCTTTTTGCTTAGAAATTCTACAGTTTGTTTCACATTTTTTCTCTTTTGAACACAAAAACTTTGTAATTAAAAATTTGAATCTTGTCCGAAATTTGGCCTTTTTCAGTTCGAAAATTGATTTTTCATTGGGAATCTAACTAATCCAGTTCAATATTCCACCATTTTAGTTGCAAATTCTTCTCACTCGTTGAAAATTTAACTACTTCGTTCAATTTTAATTATTTTGTTGATAATTTAAGCATTCCGTTAAAAACGCTTCCGTCTTGGTTAAAATAGAAAAATTTATTTTAATTATGTATTGTTTTATTTCAATTATAAAATATTCAGTATAAAAAATGTTACATGAATAAAACGCTGGTGTTTGAATACTTAAGGTTAGGCAAAACGAAAAATTGATTACGAAAAAATAACGAAATTTGGAAAATGAAGTTTTGCGGTCAGCCTAATATTTTAAATTTACATTACGAAGAGAAATTCAATAAGTGTTGTGGAAGAGAGCCGTCTACTATTATTGCTGGAAAATTCTTTACAATTGGGTTTTGGCTGCCCAAGGGAGATTTCTCCGTCTCTTCTGTGGTCATTTTTCTAACCTCGCTGCTGTACATGTTTCTTTTTACACGTGCTTGAGGGCCATATATCATTGTATATTTTTCACGAAGAGTTGTATTATTTTCTCCAATATTGCAAAGACGTCACCATTGGACGTTGATATTACAGACTTTCCGCCTGTTGGCATGGTCGCCGGGATACTATATCTTCCTTTTACATGAATTGGTGCATCACGAGGAAAATTGTATCGCCGAATTTTGAATACCCGATTCGGATTCGACTGAGGAATAAACCGAACATTTCTAGGTTGTTCAATTGTAAGTCCACCTTGCCGGAAAGAAGCATGTCTGGCAGGAGGAGATCTGGACCTGGCACGAAGAGAAGATTCGGCAGGAGGAGGAGACCTGACCGAAGGACGCGGAGAATGAGGTATGGCACGCGAAAGAGACAAATCAAGAGAAGAAGAATGTCCAACACGAGGAACACGAGGAGTAGAGTTGCCATCAGTTGAACGCTCGAGCTCTAAACTCAACTCTGAAACAAAAAATACAGAGTGCGATTTAGAAAAAGTCTTTAACTACTCAAACTCAAGTAGAATCAACTTGAGTAGCTGAATCGCACAAAAAAATCCAAAAGAGAGAAAAATGGTTTCAAAAATCAGTGTAAGCGGGTTATTAGAAACAGTTGTTATTAGATAATTTTTAACTGACCCTTGGTAGCGTACCATACTTGTGTTTCAGCGTGCGCGTACGATACATAATCCCTATCAATAGGGACACCTTTCGTATTCCATTTTTTAACACACACATTGTGGATTTGCTCCAAATAAATTCAAGTTGCTTTTGTCATTTTGGACAAACTTAATTAAAGTTTAAAAGAAAATATCAATTAGAATAGAATGCAGTTTGAATCGCACCAACTTTTACTTGCGTATAGCCGAAAAATCGTACACAAAATTACACATATATTAGATTATTATATTCACCAATAGAATTGAGGATAAAAGCCAAAAAACTACGAGGTTAGGAAAAATCTTCATATTTTCCAGTTAGAGAAAAAGCTTATTGATGTATTACTGAAGACTTGGATGAACAACTTAACGATGATGAATATTCCAGTACATCAGGTTATAATTCTTATAACTGATAATCGTTATCTCAGACATTATAGACGTCTAGCTGATATCAAAATTTATATATTCGTTTAATTTTAAGCAAAATCTATAATTTAAGTTAGGGACTAAAATTATAATTCTCAATTTGAACGAAGATTTAAAAAAATCACCTCTCCTGTATCAGAATAAAAATTTTGTTCCAAAATTTCTGACACATGTAAAAATATATTAATTCACTTTTCTTTACATTTCATAAAGGGAGGTTTCAAATTGGGACGAATCCTGACTTGTAAGAGCGATTTTGTTAAGTTTCCGTCGTCTGTGTGAGAATTGAAATCATTTTTCAAATTTCCCCTTCCATTTAAACAATTCCCCTTTTCCAAGTCAGATTATAATTCTTCACGAAAATTCCAAGTTTGAAAATTATAATTCTTGAGGGTAGGTCCCTGTCCCAAGTGAGAATCGGTACAAAAATACTGCTCTACACGTTTGGTGTAGTAAAACGGAAAGTTGATGATTTGAAAAAACTTGACCGAAGCACACGCAAGATGATGGCCCACTCAGTTCTAAATAGTGTAGATTCTCTCATGCGTTTCTATACAGTGCTGCAGTTAAGGCCGCAGAGGAGCTTGGCTGACAAGCCCCTTCATGGTAAATTCTACTGCTTCATACGTAGAGAAGAACTCTCGATCGGTCTGTCCAACATGTTTCTCCAGACTGCTGCATTGAGATCAGAGACTGAGGGATTTCTTTTTGCCTGTCAAGGAGGCGTTATAGGCAGCTTAATTTACCGCGAGTGCGTCATGAATGTACCTGTGGGCGATAACAATGCCAAACGTGCAAGCAAGAGCTAGAAACTCTTCAACATGTTCTCAGTGGATGTTCAAAGTATGCACGCTGCGGATACATAAAGAGAGAGTGCGGCTCTAAAAGTGTTATATTACTATCTAAGCACTTCTATCGTGTTGATCTATTGCCCGTCTTTCCAGACACCCAGGGGGAACTCTAGTCCGTTGTGGAGAATGATCAGCAAAGATCTACTGAGATTTTTCATTCTCTACCACTGAACTTATCACTGCTACGAAGCCTGATATTATCCTCCAAGATCTGAAGACCAAGATCATGTACGTGATTACATTTTTGGCACCAGCAGATGGCAATGTCACGGCAAACAAGGAAGAAAAACGGGCGAAATATCAAGCACTTCTTTTCGAGCTGAGCGGGCTGTACCAAGGCTACAAAGTCCATATTATAGTTCTCATAATTGGCTATCTTGGAAGTATGAAAGCGTGATTTCCTAGCCAACTGAAGAAGATTCCGGCTTGCCAGCGTCAGGCTCATTCTATCGCGAACCGGATGCGAAAGGCTGTTCTTCTAGGATCACTTCATGTCCCGCTCTTGCTTACCTTCTAGGACACAAGGGGCAGAAGTGGATGAAGTACACGTTCTAGTAGGGTCGGTATTGGTTGCTGCAAGGAGACATGACCGTAGCTTATGGAGTGAACAACTTCTCATAAAATTAAATTAAAAATATAGTTATTTGTTACAAATAATTTCTGCATCTATAGTTAGTTAGTTAGTTTTAGGACGGGCGAGGATCCCTTGGTGAGCCCCTCTGGCGCTCAAGCTATAAAGCCTATTGTGCCACACCCTTACTTATTCGCTCCTAGCAGTTGACCCGAGACCTCTTAACGAAGCCTAGTATTTCGCCTCCTGGTAGCGTTTTAATTTCCTCTGGTACCATAAAATGGGCCCCGAGGGTCTGTTGCCTGAGCCCAGCTAATGCCGGGCACTGACCTAATACATGCAGGGATGTTTCATCATCCCTGCCGCATCTCATGCACTGTGTCCTGGGGTTATACCTCATTTTGTGCATATGATAGTTTAAGTGGTTGTGTCCAGTTAGGATCTGTACCACTGTCCTTATATCTCTCTTGGGTGAACCCAGGATTTCCCCAGCTATGTCCAACCTATGGGTATGGCCCAAGATGGATTTTGCCTGACGGCAACCCTGGATTTGCTCCCAGTATTCCCGGTGTTTTGTTCGGGTCCAGCTTTTAATGGCCAAATCGATACATGCAAACGCTATTCCCAGTATCGGTTCTGGTTCTATGTATCCACTTGCTGCGCCACGTTTTGCCAACTGGTCCGCCTTTTCGTTACCCTTGATCCCTGTGTGCTCAAGAACCCATATGAGAGCCACATTGTTTCTTTCTGCAAGTTGGTTTAATGCCTTTTTGCATTCCCAAACCAGTTCTGATGATATGCCTGGTTTCCCTATTGCAGTTAGTGTCGTTTGGCTGTCGGAACAGATCGTAATCTGTCTTCCAGCAGCGTTTCTTTTTATTAGTGTTTCAGCACAGCGAAGGACGGCCAGGACTCCAGCCTGAAAGACAGTAGCGTGTCAACCAAGTAGTATCCCTATCCCCTTCCCTCTCTTGCTGTCATAAATTCCTGCTCCTGACCCTTCCTCGCCCCTGAAGCCGTCTGTATACCGGACTTACCCTTGGAGGAGCGGGTTACCATTTGCTTTCCACAATGCACCGATATCACTCGGGAGCCTAGTGTGCCTAGTACCCCGAGTCCACTCACCTCTTGCCAGATGGCCCATCGCATGTGCCGCTCTAGCGATTATCGCGACATGTAGGGCTTCTTCACAGAGCATGAATCCTATCGCCGCTGTGGACGTAGTCCTCATTGCTCCAGTCAAACCCCTAAATGCTAGCGTTTTTAATCTTCGCAGCCTTTCATGCATTGTTTTAAGTTCCGTCCGTGGCCACCAAACCACGGCCGCATGTAGGAGCCTGCGTTTTAGAATAGCAGAGTAGAGCCATGCAAGCATTTTAGGCCCTAGTCCCCACGTCAACCCAAAGGCTCTCCTGCACATCCAAAAAGTCATGACAAACTTCCTGCATTGGGTCTCCAGGTACTTTCCCTAGTTCAGCTTGCTATCCAGGATTAATCCCAGATATCTAATCGAATCTGAAAACGTCAGCCTCCCACCCCAAAATACTGGAGCGTCAACTTTTGGAATTTTATAATTTTTCGTTTACTGAGAGCCCTGAGCTGTCACACCAGAGCTCTACAATGCGCAGCGTTGACCTCATAAGACCCATCAGCTTCTCCAGATGAGCCCCCCTGACGAGGATTACAAAGTCACCCGCATATCCTTGAGTATAATACCCCTCTTTATTTAGCCTTCGAAGGAGGCCGTCCACAAAAATGCACCACAGGAGGGGCGACAGGACACCCCCCTGTGGGCATCCCATCGGAGCTATTTCCCTTACTAGGCCCTCACCCCGTCTGGTTTCGAGTCCTCTCCGACGTAGCATGCTTCCTATCCAGCGTACAAGCTGGTCCGGCACGCCACATCTCAGAGCCTCTCTACAGATGACTTCTGGAGGAGTATTGCTAAAAGTACCCTCTATATCCAAGAAAACGCCCACAGCATACCCCTTTTGTTCCAAGTGCTGCTCCAATTTTGCCACGACAGCATGAAGTGCAGTTTCTACCGAGCAGCCTACCTGAAAAGCATTCTGCCCTCAATGCAGCGGGGAGGCCAAGAGCACCTCATCCCTAATGTATCTCTCGACCAACCTCTCCAACGTCTTCAGAATAAAAGACGTTAGGCTGATTGGTCGGAAATATTTTGCAGCAGTGTAACCCTCCCTCCCCGGTTTGGGTATAAAGGCCACTCTGCCATCCTTCCATGCCATTGGCACGTGTTTAAGAGCTATACTTGCCCTAAATTATTTCGTCAGAGGAGGGACGTCCAAATCCGTGCCTTTTTTTAAAAGCGCTGGATAAATGCCATACGCCCCTGGAGATTTAAAAGGACAGAAGGACCCTATGGCCCATTCCACCTTCTTGTAATCAACGACCTTAGAAGCGAAATCCCAGTCGGCCCTCATCACCTTTTGGTCCCAGCCTTCCCCCTCTTGGTCTGTTCGGATTCGCTGAAAACTCGGTAGGTGAACTTCCATCAGGTGATTCAGCTTTGCTTCTTCGTCTTCGGCAAACTCACCATTATCAAGCCTTATGAGCCTTAGGCGAGCTTCCGGATTTTTGCCAGGATCTTGTGCAGCTTCGCTGTTTCTGTAATGTTTTTCGATTCCTTGCAGAAGCCCCTCCAATCTTCCCGCTTGTACTTTCTTACATTTTTATTGTATTCAGATTGGACCACCTAATGGATGTCCCAGTCCGAAGGCAATTTAGTTCTATTTGCCCTATTGCACAACGTTCTTGTCTTTCTACGGAGCCTCTGTAGGTGGGTATTCCACTATTTTGCTCCCGTCCTAGACTTAATTGTGCTTGTAGGGCAATTGTTCTCATATGATTTAGTCATAGCCCTTCGCAGAAAATCCGCAGCGTGCTCCAACTTATCAATGGTACCATAGCTTGTGGGAAATTCCGCAAGCCTCCCTTTGAGTTTCTCATTATACCATTGATGAGTTAGAGCACGCCGCGGATTTTCTGCGAAGGGCTCTGACTACATCATATGAGAACAATTGCCCTGCAAGCACAATTAACTTTAGGAAGGGAGCAGAATGATGGGATACACAACTGGAAAGACTCCGTGAAAGGACACGAATGTTGTGCAATAGGGCAAATAGAACCAAATTGCCTTCGCACTGACACATCTATAAGACCGCTTAGTCTGAATAGAATAAAAATATAAGAAAGTATAAGCGGGAAGATTAAAGGGGCTTTTGCGAGGAAACGAAAAAGATTCCGGAAACAGCGAAGCTGCACAAGATCCTGGCGAAAAATCCTAAAGCTCGCCTCGGGCTCATAAGGCTCGATAATGGTGAGTTTGCCGAAGACGAAGAAATAAAGGCTGAATCACCTGATGGAAGTTCACTTCCCGGGTTTTCAACGAATCCGAACCGAACAAGAGGAGGAAGGCTGGGGCCAAGAGGTGGTAAGGGCCGACTGAATTTTGCCTCTAAGTTCGCTGATTACAAGAAGGTGGAATGGGGCGTAGGTTCCTTCTGTCCTTTTAAATCGCCAGGGGCGGATGGCATTTATCCAGCGCTTTTACAAAAAGGCCAGGATTTGGTCGTCCCTCCTCTGACGAAATTATTTAGGGCAAGTATAGCCCATAAACACGTGCCATCGGCATGGAAGGATGACAGAGTGGCCTTTATACTCAAACCTGGAAGGGACGGTTACACTGCTGCATAGAGGGTAGCATACTTTTCAGGCAGGCTGCTCTGTAGAAACTGCGCTCTATGCTGTTGTGACAAAATTGGAGCAGCAGTTGGAACAAAAGCGGTATGCTCTGGGCGCTTTCTTAGATATAGAGGGTGCTTTCAGCAATACTCCTCCAGAAGTCATCTGTAGAGAGGCTCTGAGATGTTGCGTCCCGGACCAGCTTGTACGCTTGATAGCAAGCATGCAACGTCGGAGAAGACTCGAAACCAGTTGGGGGTATCCTGTCGCCCTTCCTGCGGTGCATTGTTGTGGACGGCCTCCTTCGAAGGCTAAATAAAGAGGAGTACTATACTCAGGTATATGGGGATGACTTTGTAATCCTAGCCAGGGGGGCTCATCTGGATAAGCTGATGGGTCTCATGAGGTCGGCGCTGCGCATTGTAGAGCTCTAGTGCGATAGCTCAGGGCTCTCGATAAATTCTGAAAAGACCAACCTGGTCATTTTCACGAAAAACTATTAAATTCCAAAAGTTGACGCTCCTGTATTTTGCGGTGGGAAGCTGACGTTTTCAGATTAGGTTAGACATCAGGCTCCTACATGCGGCCGTGGTCTGGTGGCCTCGGGCGGAACTTAAGAAAGGCAGAACAGGCTGCAAATATTACAAACGCTAGCATTCAGGGGTTTGACTGGAGCAATGAGGACTACGCCCAGAGTGGTGATAGGATTTATACTCTGTGAAGAACCCCTAAATGTTGCGATAATCGCTAGAGCGGCACACGCGATGGGCCGCGTGGTAAGAGCAAATAGATGGACTCGGGAAACTAGACGCACTTGGCTCCCGAATGATAGCAGTGCATTGCCGATTGTACAGAAGAGGTAAGATAAGATAACGAAACGCTTCAACTTTGCTAAAGCTTTCCGCGTCTGCATCCCAAGCAGGGATATGTGGAAAGCACATGGTAATCCGCTTCTCCAAGGGGAAATCTGGTACGCAGATGGATCCAGGGGTGAGGCAGGGTCAGGAGCAGAAATTTATGACAGCAAGAGAGGGAAAGGGATAGGTATACCACCTGGTCGACATGCTACTGTCTTTCAGGCGGAGGTTCTGGTCGTCCTTCGCTATGCTGAAACACTAATAGAAGAAAACGCCTCTGGCAGACAGATTACTATCTGTTCCGACAGCCAAGCGCAGCAAGTGAATACATAGGACCAGAACCGATACTGGGAATAGCGTCTTGCTGTATCGGTTTGGCCATTAAAAGCTGGATCCGAACAAAACACCGGGAATACAGGGAGCAGATCCAGGATTGCCATCAGGCGAAATCCATCCTGGGTTATACCCATAGGATGGACAGAGCCAGGGAAATCCTGGGTTTACCCGAGAAAAACATAAGGACAGTGGCACAACCACTTAAACTATCATAAGCACAAAATGGGATATAACCCCACAACAGAGTGCAGGAGATGCGGCAAGGATGATGAAACATCCGTGCATGTACTATGCCAGTGCAAGACATTAGCTGGGCTCACGCAACAGACCGTCAGGGCCCATTTTATGGGACCAGAGGAAATTACAAGGCGATCAGTAGTCGACATACTAGGCTGCATCAAGAGGTCTGGGGTAAACTGCTGAGAGCGAATAAGTAAGGGTGTGGCACAATAGGCTTTATAGCTTGAGCGCCAGAGGAGCTCACCATGGGCTCCTCGCCCGTCCTAAAAGTAACTAACTAACTGAAGGAAATATTTCATTTGATTACTAGAATTAAATCATTTGTATGAAATAAACATTTATTTTTATGGAACCATTGTTTTGTTAAGTGAAGCATCGTGCTCAAGGTTTTAAATTATGTGAATTGTTTGAATTAAATGCGTATAATAATAACAAGGTTGGTTACGATATAAGCTGAAATAATCCAGTTGTTCATTTAAAAAATATATACTAAAATTGAAGTACGAACTATTTTATTGTACTGAAGCATGGTGCCAATGAAAATTATATTTTTAACCAGTGGAATATTTCTTTGCTTCATATGTTCAAGAATTTGATGTGGGAAACAGTTCTTTGAGCAATTCATGGCACATTAATTTGTATCAATGGGTCATTCATTTGGTTTAAAATGATTATTTTTGTCTTCAATTAATATTTCTTTGATTCAGATAAATATTCGCCTGCAACCAATACGTCGTATTTTTTAATCAAGCAATGATAACTTAATCTTACTAGGTTTGCAATTTTTTATCTTGGATATTGTGTGCAGCATGAGAACTAAAATCAAAATAATTGTTTTTAAAAAGCTCGTTGGACCATTGGGAAAGACTGATAGGATAATTCAAGTAGTTTCCATCAACGTGTTGCAAACATGCTCTATAAGCATTTATTTTGACAGCACCCTCTATTCCGTTCTGGTTTCATACCGAGATCGTTCTCATGATTCACAAGATTCACAAAATTGAATTTATTTTTGTAGTGTGTTTACAAACGTTTCTTTTTGGTTAGATGAGCTACAAGCTCGAGTAGAAGTGTATGTACTTTTGAGCTTTCAAAGATTCATCAACTTCTTTGCATTGGAACGTCGTATCTGATATTTCCGAATCATGAATATCGTCGAGGGAGTGATCTTCATCTTTGACTTCATATTTTTTAGTTGATTCCGGTCCGCGCTCTGCCGCCGCAGTGGGGGCACAAGGATTTTGCTATACCGACTGTAAGGTTGGAGTTGTCTTTTGGGTTGGGCATAGTGAAACGAGAACAGGTTGATGTTTTCACTTTGAACAATACTACAGGCTCCTGAAAACACCTTCGTAATAACAAGCGGCCAAAGTAAGCTGTAAGCCTACTCACAATTTCGCAGAAAATTATTCCTCATACGATTAAAATGCTAGTGAGAATTTTAAGAATGAAGTTTTGCATGCACCCTAATATTTTAACTTGACACTTTAAAAAATTGCAATTAATGTTGTGGAAGACAGTCGTCTAGTATTATTGTTTGAAAATTCTTCGATATTGGGTTTTTGCTGCCCAAGGGGGATTCCTGTCTTTCTTCTAAAGTCATTTTTCTAACCTCGCGGCTGTACATATTTATTTTTACCCGTTCTTGAGGTCCATACCTAATTCTATATATTCCACGAAGAATAGTTAGCATGGGCACAGAGTTACCATATCTTCCTTTTGCACGAATTGATGCATCACGCCGAAAAGTGTATCTCCGAATTTCGAATCGCCGGTTCGGATTCGAGTGCGGGATAAGCCCAACATTTCTAAGTTGTTCAATTGTAAATCCACCTAGCCGGAAAGAGGCATGTCTGGCACGAGGAGAAGATTGGGCAGGAGGAGGAGACCTGACCGGAGAACGCGGAGAATGAGGTATGGCAAGAGAAAAAAACAAATCAAGAGATGTAGAATGTCCACCACGAGAAACACCAGGAGTAGAGTTGCCATCAGTTAAAAGCTCGAGCTGTAAACTCGAAAAAGTCTTCATTTACTCAAACTCAAGTGAAATCAATTTGAGCAGCAGAATTTCACAAAAAGACACAGGATAAAAGTGGAAGAAAAGTTTTCCTTGTGTACTCTCTTCCACATATTTCACACTTTCTACCCTATTCCCATTTTTCCATTTTTCAAAAAATTTGTCTCTCTCCTTTTACTCGTTTTTTGTAGAAATTATATCTCATTAATGCAATTAAATTTCATATTTTTTTATTAAAAATGTAGCTACATAGCTAACTACTGTGCTCATAACTAAGTATTTGGACGAAGATGTTTTTGAACAATTAAGAATAGATCAAATAAGAAGTTTTAAATTCTTTCATTGAAAAAAATTTATATTTTGAATTTTTCAACATTATTAAAAAACTTATCAAGCAATTGATTACGCATTTTTCTCAAAAGAAAATCCGCGCTAGGTCACGTTGGACGGACAGTACGTTCCTGTGGACGTGCGGCGCTTTCGAGTGCGCGAGCGGCGAGCCAGGCGTCCAGACTGCTCATGCCTAGTGGGACGCTTCGTTGACTGGTGGAAGGGGAAGCGGGACTCGCTTAATGTCCCCCTTGATTAACTTTTGCCACGCCGTCAGTCCGTCCATCAAGGCAGAGGGTAGTATATTAAAAAAAATAGTGGGCGGTGAGTGCACCTTTGTTTGCTTGATTTTTTTTTGTGTTTGGTGGGGGAGTAGAAAGGTAATGGGAGAAATGGGAATCGTGTGTGCAGAAGGAAGGTGGCCCGAGGACCGAGGGAGGAGGGGCTTAAAGCGTTCTCACCAACCCTGAAGGGAGAGGGCCAGTGAGAGAACGTCTCCGGCGTTTGATCGGCGAACAAAAACAGCACGTCCGCGTCGGGGGTGCCGGCTTCCTTCCGAGGTTGTGCCGAAGGGGTTCCACGCCGCTCTCTTGGGGTACCGAGCCGTGTTGCCACCGGTTCTGGTCGAGCCGGTGAGTGTTCGGCAGCTTCCTCTGCTGCGCGTGGAGATCCCGCGCCTGCGGGCTCTTGAAAGTTAATAATTTGCCGCGGTGATGGCAGGGGCACGGACGCTGGAATTAATAAAGCCCGAGGTCGGGTCGGCGATTCGTAGCAGTCCACTACGATGGGCGATAGTCCTCCTTCTCGGGATCCTGGTGATCGGCGAGTCAATTCCGCCGGCGGAAAGACATACCGGGGATCTGCCACGAAGCGGGGGACCCGTAGTGTCAAGGCTACCTCTCGATTACTGTGCTGGCGACGCTGAACGGGGTCCCTCGTTCCTGACCGGCCTCGGCGAATGGCCACTAAATGCCACTCGTCGTCGTGGTAGAGCTCCGGCTCTACATGATTGTAGCGTCCCCGGTTATTCCCGCCGTCAGCAGCGTTGTTGACAGTGTCAGCCGCGACTACAACTTCAGCGGCGGCGGCTGCGTAGGCGGCAGCTTGTTCTGCGGTACGGGCGGCGACACGTACAGCTTCCTCTTCTGCCCGGCGCGCCGCTTCCTCCTCGGCAGCGATCCGCCTGGACCGTCCCGCGGCTTCGTGACGGGCAATGGCAGCCCGACGTTCTCTTTCCTCGAGAACTCGCTGGCGGCCTTCCGCCTGAACGCGGCGGCGCCACTCTTCCCGTACTCGTAGGGCTTCCTCGTGCCGAATCCCTCTGGCAAAGGGATGCAGGTCGGCCTCAGCTGCTCGCTCGAATCGGCGGCGCCGAGTGCGCTGGCTAGACGGGTGCGTCTAGCCGTTGTTCGTGAAGCATCGCGCACACGTACACCCCGATGAGGGAAGAGACGGGCAGTATGGAAGCGTGAGCTTCCGATATTGCCGAAGGTTTAAAAAAATAACTGTCGGGTGTGCCGATCCGTACGGTAGCCGCACCGACGCCAGTTATTTTTAATTTGTCACTCGAAGGATTAGCATTGATCGCTAACCTCCAGGGGCAAATTGAACCTCGGAAAATAACACTGCCTACTTGTCGATTAGGGACCCGCTACTCCGTGGGGTACCGCAGAGTGTTGGCTGGTTTTTTCCGCTGGGCTTCTCTCCGTGAGAAGGTCGACCGAATTATCCGGGGACCCCGTAATCCTGGGATGCCACCGGTGATGACCGTTGAAGGCCCGCCTGGGTGTAGACGAACTGGAACTCCTGGTGATGTCGATGGTAAAACGAAAAAATTGTGGAACGAACTTCCCGGCGAAAATGGAACCGATTCTCGAACTATTTCAACGAACTACGAAGGAAAGAAAGAAACGCTGCTAAAAGAAAGAAAGTAAAACACTCCGGGTGTTTGTGACTGGTATAGCTTTATTCTGGATTTAAGACAGAGTGAGGAAAGAGCGGACGCAACTTTCTTTGGGTATATTCGTAAACGAACTGACTAGCGAGAGTCGCTCCCGACTCTCGCTTGCCTCCGCACGGAGCTCCCTGTGGCGGAGGGGACGGTTTCGAGGCCACCGATTGGCTGCGAGACCGACCACGGAGTCGCAACCGAGCGGCGGAGACTGCCAGCCAGGCCCCGCTGCCTCAGCCTCCGCGCGGCCTAAAATTCATGATACTTATAGATAATACTTATTTCTATCCTAATTTGTTTTTCCCGAAGGAATCATGAAGCTAGGATGAGTAGAACGGCTGTTCGGTTTTTAAAGTTAATAATTAATTGTTTATTTAATAATTTAC
>CAKNWT010334887.1:0-11196 GCA_932066315.1 Andricus coriarius
TGATAAAAGACATATTACGTAAATAAATATATACCTTCTTTTTGATGAAACGATAACATTTTATCGTGTTTTCAACAATATTAACTTGTAATCTTTCCTTTGTGTAATATGTAATTTTCTCTTCTTTAAATTGTACAACAAATTATTATCATTCTGCGATATTTTGATAGTGTATTATATGAGGAATATAGCCATAAGAGATATAAAATTATGATGGACAAATGAGATAGCGATTAGTATATAAACCGGGTAACATTTTAATGAATATTCGCTATTTACTCCGCTATCGATATTCTTTAAGTGCTTCTGCTTTATTTTGAGAAAATGAGGGCCGTGATTGCTATTCCGTGTTTCATTGTAGTGGTATTCCCTAATTCGATTGGTAAGTATACTAATATTTAGAATATAAAATGCTTTTTTATAACGTTTTATATTCACTTCTTGTTTCAAATCGTTCAATATAAAACAAATCTTTTTCTTTTATAATTCACACTGTTCTTACAATCTATACATTTGTGGAATTTGAATAATCACTAGTACAATTCTACTAATTAAATTACAGGAAAATAAATCACTGATTACATTAGTCACAACATTTTCTAATTTGCTACTGGAAAAAAACTAATTTCTAGTGAAGATATTACAAATTTTGCATTATTGCACGTAGAGTAGATCACATATTTTCGATGTGCATAGAAACTTCGATTTTGAAATACGATTCCCTGATCCAAAAGAATTCTACACAGAAAAGATGATTCATTTCACAAATACAACCATCCATTTTAAGAGAGAAAGCTGACAAAATTCCTCTTGGTATGCAATCCAATTATTACGGCTATGTAGAAAAAAGTTTTATTTTTGTAAAATGCACAATTTCGCTGTACACGTTTTGCACATAAAAGGAATATTTAAAAAAAAAAAAACATGTAAACTATGAAAATAGAAGTCGTTTAAAAAATGGATTCAACCTCAGAAATTAAAATGCGCAGAAAAGGCTCTGACGGTTTTTTTTTTTTACAAGGTCAAGTGTATTAATTTGCGAATAATATTGAGATATGAAGGTTGGAATAAAGCAATTAAGTCGATGTGGAAAGGGTAAATCCTGATAAAAGACTAGTTTTTCCAGCCTTCTTAATATTTATGTCAGATCAAAACAAAGGCTTTAAGGTGTCAAGAGAAAAGTAAAATTGACAAAAAAATGAGATTTCAAAGGAAATTTTGACGTGAAGCCAACTGATTCGTAGATGTACTCGCGTAGCCAATTTGAAAGAAAAAAACCTTTGGAAGAACCCGTATGCGTTACAGAGATATGAAATCCTAAATTACGTGAAAATCCCTACCATGTACTCGAGAGTGTTTTTCGATATCTTCTTAGGCAGGTTTTTCTTTTCTTTCTTTGATGTATGAATTTCATTTTTTGAACAACAATCAGAATTAGGTAAATTAATTAATTACTAAATACAATAATCAATTTCCTACTTGCATTTTTTCTTGCAGAAGCACCGTGGCCATTTCGAAGGACAATGCGAGAAAATAACGCAATTCATGCTGAGCCGCTTGAACTTGCTGCACGTACTTACGAAAGTTTTCAAGAACCAGAAAGAATTATCGAATTACCTGCAGGCTTTCATAAAGTAGCAACAGAGGTGAAAAATGGTCATGAGTACGTCATTGGATATATCGAAGATGGACCACACGGAAATATTTTGTGTCCATTCGTTAATGGAGTTTTAAATATTAAAATACGCATTGATGGCGATCATGCAAATGTGTTTGTTCCAATAATCCGTAGTGATCTTCTGAATGATTTGTTTTTTAAGGAATACAAGGCAGAAAACCTTCGTACTGTTGAGATAAAAAGTAGAATTCTATCTCTACGTATCATACCGGCCCAAAATTGATTCAGCCACAAAGTCTAATTCTGCAGCCGATCCTATGTGACTAAGAAAAAATCACTGCAATAAATTTCAATATATATTCATCAACGTTATTGCGTATTTCCATAATTTGCCTTTTTCTTTACTTTAGCTCTATTTATGTCGTATATTCTTGACGCGATAGCGTTTTTTCGGATTCCGAAATCCACGTGATTTGTAAAAGTCAAGAAATTTTTATACCTCTTCTTGACATGGAATATATAAAGTGAAGCTAGTCTAATACGAGTATTTTAGGGTCGATAGGGGTATGTATGATAATGGGATCAGTGTGATGAAGAGAAAATTTAGAATGATGAACAAATTCATTATTACTTTTTGCATTGCAACATAATTTTTATATCTGATATCATTGGTCGGATAAAGATGGCCTTCGTTAGTTATTGCTTCAATGAATTCATAAGTACAGTTGCGCTAATTACTTGGAACGCACCAGAGGCTGCAAGATCTACCTCTGAACCAATGCAACAGGATCTTAAGTCTGTATAGAGCAGGTACTCCGCTAAAAGATGAAATAGTTTCTCTTCCACTCCCTGGTTATAGATTAAGCAAAGCTGCCCCTTCACAATTCCAAAAATAAGATCCCCTGTGAAGAACCAACCCCAACCGGATCCTATGAAATGAGCTTGTGCAAGAAGTCTGACAAATTTCAAGGGAATCACACATCGAAGGTACTGATGCCCCATGGGATCTATCCAAATATAAAATTGCACCTGAGGCGATGAAGTCCATGCAAGCTTGTTAAGGTCAAAATTTCTAAGGGGGGCCTCGAATTCAGCTTATAATACCTTTTTGTTCGACTCAAGACTTACCAAATAGAAGTGGGGCAAAATAAATAAAATTCTAGCTTGAATTCAATTCTCAACGAATTTCGAAAAAAAAATTGTTTGATACTTGGAAGGGAGCCTACTAACGGTTTGGCTCCACGACGTCACATCTCGTCCCTAACGTCAGAGGATATCAAAAATCGATGATTTCAGGTAAAAAATGATTTCCGTCTATGAAAGCTGGTCATATTCAATGTTTTTTATGTTGTTCGAACCCCTAACCTTTTTCCAGCCTCATGTGAGATGTGGGAAGGCACCACCATGACTGGTCACAGAAATAATGTAGTCTAGTAAGGGCGGGAGTGTATCTTTAGAAGATCGACAACTTTTATTCCAGGTTTTTCTTGCAAATTTTCAATATTTAATTTAATAAATAGAAAAAGCATAAATTTATAGTTTTTTGGTGGGTTTGACCTTAAAAATCAAATTCACTGGTATTTCCAATATCATTGTTGTAAGCAGCGAGTCAGAATACATCGGAATACTAAGTTTAAAATAAGTCGGAGTTAACCATTTTTCAAGACTTGACCCATAAATTCTTGACATGATTGCAAATTAATGTTGTTTCGAATCGCCAAAGTAGTCTCAAATCTATTAACTTTTATCTAGAACTTTTTTCTAATTTAATGAAAAATTCGAAAGAGTTTAAACGATATTTAAAAAATTTTGAAAAAATGTCAAGAATAATTTAAAACTAGGAACGATTTCAAGAAATGTAAAACCATAATGTATTATCGAAAACGATTCAAGCACGGTGGTATAAATTTTGAATAAATTTTTGGTAAGTTAAACTCTTCTCAGGACAAAAAGTGTGTTTCAAGTTTGTGGACATAAGATAAGGTAGTGTTTCTCAATGTACAATTATAAAACACGTATTTTAAAAAATCGTGTGTTAAGTATTTTCTGAATTTTGTACTTTAAAAAATTAAAGCCTTTATATTCTATTTATATTATATTGATTTATGGCGGAATTTAATGTCGCTCAATTTAACACATCTATCAGTGAGACCTTTAATTAGATCAACTTTTTGAGAAAATGAGTGATGGAAGTTATAATTCGAATAACGTCCTGACCAAGATATTTTTTATACCAATTTGTAGTTAAATTACCTTTTTTAGTTTTTATAATTGATAAATATAGATAAGCAATAGAATTATTTATTTCTTTTTCAATATTGAATTTAATTGAGTTTTCCATATTGTTGAAAGTGATAAGGAGTTCATCTATTTTTTCAGTAGGAACAATTGCTAGGATATCATCCACATACCGTTTGTAAAGAATAGGAGTAAAAGTTAAATTATTAAGAGCCCTTTCTTCTACATCTTCTATTACTAAATTCGAAACAATAAGGTATAATGGAGAGCCCATAGGGCAGCCTCAAATTTGTTTAAAAAATGTATTATTAAAAGAGAAAACTGTTGTTTAATACTGTTTTAGTGGCAATCAAAAATTCATTTTTGGAAATTCTTGTTAAATTATGGTTTAAATTTAATTTTTCTTCAATGCAATCTGATGCAAGGTCTAATGGAATATTATCATACATAGATACTACATCAAGTGAAACTATAGAATGTGAATCAGGAACTTTAATCTACTTAAGCTCTTTTTCTAAATCCCAACTATTCTTTACAAACGCTTTATTTTCAACTGAAATTGCTTATAAACAATTAGATATATATTTTTCTAAATCATAAGTTGGGGAACCTACTGCGAAAAGAATCAAACACCATTTTAAGTCTGGTTTATGGACTTTTGGGAGAGCATATGCTTTAGAGACAATACTGTTCTGTATTTTTAATTTGTATGCCATGCTTTCATTGATGAACCTTTTCTTTTTCCATCTTATTGCAATATCATTACTCTTTTGCTCAAGAGTTGGAACGAGACAAGTTTTGATATTTTTGTATAAAGTGTCATTTTTTAATAGATTTTCAACAGTTGTTATACAATTATTTCGATTTTTAGATAAGGTTATATTACCTTTATCATCTTTTAATACTATTAAATCTTTGTGTTTATTTTGAAAATTTTCAATAGGTTTTTCAATTTTATTCGTATTCGAAATTTGCTATGATTTTGTTTCTCGGTATTTTGTTTACGTTAAAAGGAATGCCATGTTTATTTGCTAATGCTAAGATTTCTGCAATGCCAATTGGGATTTGTATATTTGAAAAATTTTTAAAGCATTTTTGTAATGTAAAATCTGTAAATGTTTCTTTTGACTCCAAATTTTTTTTTATAATTCAAACTTTCTAATACATTTGTTTTTTTTTATATTTTAATTTATTAAGACTAAAATCTTATGAGTTGGAAAAAGTTTGAATTGAAATGTCTTTTACAGTATTTGATAAACGAAATTTTAAATGATTAGATAAATGTCCTAAATCTTTTATGTTTCTAATTAAATTATTTATTTCATAAATCAAACATCCCTTTTGAAAAACTAACTTAGTTTTTTCAAATTTTGGAATTAATTTATAATATAAATTGTGTAAATTACATTTGTTTCTTTGATGTTGAATATGTGCTGTAATCAGAGCTTCTCTTCTACATCTGATTAAAAAAGTGCGTTGCTCCTTGAGATTAACTAAAGTTGTATTAGTACGTATCCAATTTCCTATAAGTTGTCTCGGAGCGTCACCATACTTTGTTTATATGTAGTTTATATTTATATTATATGTAGTACAAAATTGAAGAAAATGAATGATATATAGAATAATGGCACTAATTACCAATCACTAATATTTGAGTATGCATTGAGAGATGTAGTGAATTTTTTGGATACAAAATTAATTTTATAATTTTTATCATAAATTATGGAAGTTGTTTACGTAAACATGAGTAAATTATTGTATTATATAAAGAAAATTATCCTGTCTATAAAACATTCCAGGCCTTTACAAACGTCAAAGTCTCTTTCTCATTAAAAGTTAAATTAAACAAAAAAAATTCAAAAATATAATTTTTTTCCTTCTGCGAAAATTTGTTTTTAATGGTTTTAAAAATAATTTTTCTTAAAAATCGCATAATTTAATCAACAAACAAATATATATGCGACTAAAATATATATGTTGCGACTAATTACATGGATTCTTACTGTGGACAAAAATTGTATGATAAATATGTTCCATAAACAGTTTTGTTCAGAGCTCATGTTTTTGGCTTGAAAAATCAACATTTTTTATGACATTTTTTTAGTGTTTGAAATATCTTTCTTGGTTGATAGATTCGTTTGAAATCTTCGGATATATCGTAAAATTCATTTAAATATTTTAAAACATATTAAAACCTTGCAGGCCCTGTAAAATAGTTTAATATGTTCCAAAGTTATAAAAAAAAATTTGATGTCCCAGAAAATTTTTCTTTATTTCTCTTAAAGTCATTCAAAGCCTTTAAAATTCCTTTCAAAATTAATTATATCTTGCAAGTGCATTACAATCTTTGTAAACCCTTCAAAATATTTTTAATCCTTTGAACTATTTTAAAATTTCTTGACACTTTTTAAGGCTCTTGAAAATTCCTTGGAGTTACAAACATAGAAATTTTCTATCTTTAAAATCCTTTCAAATCATTAAAATCAGAATTCCCTGGCGATTAATATTTAACGACCAAAATTCGGATCTTGTAACTTTTTAAATATTGAATCTTTTATGATAGGATTCAAAAACCTTGAGAGCTTTTAAACTTCTTCAAAAACAGAGAAATCCTCGGAAATTTTATCAAATCCCTTGTAATCTTTTAAAATATCATGTAATAATAAATTAACAATATTATTTTCATATTAATGAAAAATTATTATAGTTTTTCAAAACTTTGTAAAGTTCTTCAAAATCCCTTGAAATTTTCAAAAAATATTCTTAGATATTTCAAATCCTATAAAATCTTTTGAAATACCTTGAAATTCAATGAAGCTTTTAGAGATTCCTTTGGTTTTTAAAAATACCTTAAATATTTCAAATTCTTTGAATGAATTTAAAATTTCTTGGGATCTTTTAAAATATCCTCAAATCTTTTAAATTTTTTTAAATCATTCGAAATCCATGAATTCTTGTGATAAATTCTTGCAAATCTATTGAAATACTATATCCCTTAACTTTACATAAAATCTGATGATATTACCTGAAATCCTGTAAAATTTATCAAAATGCTTTGTGACTTTCAAAAATCACTTAAAGTCATTATAATTCTCGAAAATCTTATAAAAACACTTGGAATTTTTCGAAATATCAGAATAGGCTCTACAAAATCGTTCCATATTTTTCAAAATTACAGGAAACTTTTCAATTGCACAGGCAAATTCTTCAAATACCTTAAAATCAGTCATATCCTTGGCAATTCGTAGACATTTTTTTTTTAATCTTTTCAAAGTGTCCTTTTAAAAAGCCCTCAAATATTTAGATAGTTTTTTTTTAATTTGACATCAAAATGAAGTCTACTAAAATCAATTAAAAAATGTTTTGGATCTTTCAAAATACCCTAATATATTTAAAATCCTTGAAAATATTTTGAAAGTCCTTGAGTTATTTTAGGCTGTTCAAAATCCCTTGCAATTTTTAAAAACACTGTAAAATATTTCGAATCCTTTGAAATTCTTTCAAATTATTGAAATACAAAAAAAAAATCCTTTGATTCTTTGAACATTACTTAAAACTTTGTTAAGCTTTCGAAAATGTCTTGGAATCTTTCAATCTCATGAAAATGCTATCTTTTAAAATACTCCAAAATATTTAAAATCCTCTGAAATTAATTACTGAAATCAATTGAAAATTCCTTGGATTCTTCAAAATTTTTTTCAATCTCTGTGAAATGAAATAAAAATTGTATAAAGAACCAAAAATATTTCAAATCCTTTGAAATTCCTTCAAATTATGCAAATAAAAAAAAATTCCTAGGAGTCATTAGAAATTCCCAAAAATATTTCAAGACCTTTTAAAACTCTTAAAATCACTTAAAACATTTCAAAGCTTTTGAAAATACCTTGGAATCTTTTATATTACTCTGTAATATTTTAGATTCTCTGAAATCAATTAAATTACTGAAATCAAATGAAAAATTTGTGGAATCTCTGAAGAAACTCTGAACATTTCAAATCCTCTAAATTTTTCTTTTAAATTCTTTCAAATTTGTGCAATCTCCTAAAAATACCTTGGATTCTTCCAAAACACACGATAATATATCCAATCCTTTGAAGTTTATTCAAATGATTGAAATAAATACAAAATTGCTTCGGATCTTTAAAAATTCCATAAAATCCTTCAAGTTCTCTGAAATCTTTTTGAAAGTTTTTAAAGGTTTTGAAAAGGACTCAGAATCTTTTTAAATCATCTGACATCAGTTAATGCCCTTGAATCGTTGAAACAAATACCTTTTAAATTCCCTTAAATATTTCAAGTTCTTTAAAATCACTTTAAACTTTTCAGAACTCTTGAAAATTCCTTGCGATATTTGAAATTCTGTTAAAATTTATTTTAAATATTTTTAAATCACTCGAAACTTCTTAAAGTTTCCAAAAATAGCTTTTAATATGTTAAGATACTCTACAATATTTCAAATCCTTTTGAGTCAATTAAATTACTAAAATCAGTTGAAAATTCCTTCAAACCTTTTAAAATATATTAAAATATTTCAAACTCTTTAAAATGTTTTGGCATTTATTGAAATTATTGACATATCTTTCAAATGCGTTCGATTATTTTCAAATGCCCTAACAAATTTCGTGTTGTTTAAAATTCCTTCAAATTATTAAAATAACTAACAAATTCCTTATAATCTTCTGAAATTCTTTCAAATATTCTCCTATAATGTACTAGATATTCTACTACAATAATTCAATTTGAAATACTTTAAAATCAATTGAAATTTTTTAAATCCTGCGAAATCCTATTAAATTAGCGAAATCAATAAAAAGCCCTAAAATCTTTGATAATACCTCAAAATATTTCAAATTCTTTTAAATCTTTGTAAATTTCTTGCAATTGTTTAAGGCTTTTCAAAATTTCTTGAACAAAAAATATCCTACAGTCTTTAAACTTCATTAAAATCCCTTAAAATTTTTAAAATCAATTCCTTAAAGTTTCGGTAATTTGAAAAAAAGAAGTGTCCAATGAGAGCGTAAACATAATAATTTTAAAATTTCTTGTTTGGGAAAAGGTTTAAAAACAGTCAACCATCACAATTTAGGTTATTGCTCATTACTCACCTTATAATATATTTAATGTATTTCTCCTTTTACAGACTTTACAGTGCAACGGATGGCAACACTGATCCAACCTCTTTCTGCCTCTGTCTTTATTTCACAAAGTAACAGCAACACCCCATGACGCTATAAATCTTCTCTTCACCAAAGTGTCTTTACTCACCAACTTTATTTCTTTCATCATTCATTCATATTGTATATAACACGCGGATCACATTACTAAATACGAAGAAACCTGTTGTCGTATTATCGAACTCGAACTACAATTCGATTCGATTACTATTTCCAGTAGTGATCCCTAAAAGGCCACCTTGACAACCGAAATCGACAATCTCGTTTAGAGATTTTATATTATGGATTGTACTACCTGTTGATGGAAAAGGACCAAAATACTAATCTCATAATACCCATCTCGAAGTCTTTAAAACGTCATGACAATATTGTATTCTAATTTGTAAACTTTAATGGTATACCAAAATTTTGCATACATGGATTTCATATAGGTTTGATTTCTTAGAAATATTGCGTACAGACGAGATTAGCAGCTTTGTTGGTTTTGTTAGCGGAAAAAGATATACCTAATTATCTCAACGTGCGCCACTGATAAAAGACATAATACGCAAACGAATATATACCTTCTTTTTGATAGAAAGATAAAATTTCATCGTCTTTTTGAACAACATTAAGTGGTGATCTTTCCTCTGCGTGATATGTAATTATCCCTCCTTTAAACTGTACATAAAATTATTATCATTGTACGATATTTTGAAAGTGAATTATGTGAGGAATATAGTCATGAAAGACAACAAATTATGAAGGACAACTGAGATAGCGATTAGTATATAAATCCGGTAACATTTTAATGAATATACGCTAGTGACTCCGTTGTTGACATTCTTTGAGTGCTTCTGCTTCATTTTGAAGAAATGAGGGCTGTGATTGCTATCTCCTGTTTCATCGTCGTAGTATTACCTAATTCTATTGGCAAGTAAACTAATATTTAGAATGTAAAATGAATTTTTAGTGACACTATATTTACTTCTTGTTCCAAATCGTTTAATCTGAAATATATCTTTTTCTTCCATAATTCACAGTGCTCTCTCAATCTATAAATTTGTGAAATCTCAACAATTACTAGTGAAATTCTACTAATTCAATGAGAGTGAAGTGAAAACCCCCATCATGTACTCGAGAGTGTTTTCGCACATCTTCTTGGAAAGAATGTAATCAACTTCTGAATTATATTTTCTTCTTTTAGAAGCACCGTGGCCATTTAGAAGGACAAACCGAGAAAATAACGCAATTCATGCCGAGCCGCTTGAACTTGCTGCTCGTCTTTACCAAAGTTTTCTGCATAGAGATAGAACTATCGAAATAACTGCAGGCTTTCATAAAGTAGCAACAGAGGTGAAAAATGGTCATGAGTACGTCATTGGATATATCGAAGATGGACCACAAGGAAATATTTTGTGTCCATTCGTTGATGGAATTTCACATATTAAAATACGCATAGATGGCAACCATGCAAACGTTTATTTTCCAATATTACGCAGGGATCCTGTGAATGATCTGTTATTTAAGGAATCCAAGGCAGAAATCCTTCGTACTGTCGAGATAAAAAGTAGAAATCGATCTTTACCTCTTATCCTGGCCCGTCATTAATTCAGCTACATAGTCCAATCCAGATGCCTATCCTGTGTGAATGAATGAATCAAAAAAATAAATTTCAATATATATGCATCTGCATTTAAGTGTATTTCCACAATTTTAATTTGCTTATTTCAAGCTATATTTATGTTGCATATGTTTCACGCGATAGCGTTGCAGCAGAGCTGCTCCTTCACAAATCCAAAACTAAGATCCTCTGTGGAGCACCTACCCCGAACCGATCCTATGAGACGAGCTTGTGCAAGAAGTAAGACTTTAAAGAAAATCCCATATCTAAGGTACTGTTGCCCCATTGGATCCATCCAAAGATAAGATTCCACCTGAAGCAAGGAAGTCTGTGCAAGCTTGCTAGGCTCAAAATCTGTAAGATTGTATTTAAAACGTCATTACAATATTGTATTCTAATTAATAAACTTTGATGCTATACCATAATTTTGTATGCATGGATTTGATATAGGTTGGATTTCTTAGAAATATTACGTACATACGAGATTAGCAGCTTTGTTGACATTGTTAATTGATTGTTAATTGACATTGTTAATTATGTCAATGTGCGCAACTGATACATAA
>CAKNWT010334888.1:0-11195 GCA_932066315.1 Andricus coriarius
TGATAAAAGACATATTACGTAAATAAATATATACCTTCTTTTTGATGGAACGATAACATTTTATCGTGTTTTCAACAATATTAACTTGTAATCTTTCCTTTGTGTAATATGTAATTTTCTCTTCTTTAAATTGTACAACAAATTATTATCATTCTGCGATATTTTGATAGTGTATTATATGAGGAATATAGCCATAAGAGATATAAAATTATGATGGACAAATGAGATAGCGATTAGTATATAAACCGGGTAACATTTTAATGAATATTCGCTATTTACTCCGCTATCGATATTCTTTAAGTGCTTCTGCTTTATTTTGAGAAAATGAGGGCCGTGATTGCTATTCCGTGTTTCATTGTAGTGGTATTCCCTAATTCGATTGGTAAGTATACTAATATTTAGAATATAAAATGCTTTTTTATAACGTTTTATATTCACTTCTTGTTTCAAATCGTTCAATATAAAACAAATCTTTTTCTTTTATAATTCACACTGTTCTTACAATCTATACATTTGTGGAATTTGAATAATCACTAGTACAATTCTACTAATTAAATTACAGGAAAATAAATCACTGATTACATTAGTCACAACATTTTCTAATTTGCTACTGGAAAAAAACTAATTTCTAGTGAAGATATTACAAATTTTGCATTATTGCACGTAGAGTAGATCACATATTTTCGATGTGCATAGAAACTTCGATTTTGAAATACGATTCCCTGATCCAAAAGAATTCTACACAGAAAAGATGATTCATTTCACAAATACAACCATCCATTTTAAGAGAGAAAGCTGACAAAATTCCTCTTGGTATGCAATCCAATTATTACGGCTATGTAGAAAAAAGTTTTATTTTTGTAAAATGCACAATTTCGCTGTACACGTTTTGCACATAAAAGGAATATTTAAAAAAAAAAAAACATGTAAACTATGAAAATAGAAGTCGTTTAAAAAATGGATTCAACCTCAGAAATTAAAATGCGCAGAAAAGGCTCTGACGGTTTTTTTTTTTTACAAGGTCAAGTGTATTAATTTGCGAATAATATTGAGATATGAAGGTTGGAATAAAGCAATTAAGTCGATGTGGAAAGGGTAAATCCTGATAAAAGACTAGTTTTTCCAGCCTTCTTAATATTTATGTCAGATCAAAACAAAGGCTTTAAGGTGTCAAGAGAAAAGTAAAATTGACAAAAAAATGAGATTTCAAAGGAAATTTTGACGTGAAGCCAACTGATTCGTAGATGTACTCGCGTAGCCAATTTGAAAGAAAAAAACCTTTGGAAGAACCCGTATGCGTTACAGAGATATGAAATCCTAAATTACGTGAAAATCCCTACCATGTACTCGAGAGTGTTTTTCGATATCTTCTTAGGCAGGTTTTTCTTTTCTTTCTTTGATGTATGAATTTCATTTTTTGAACAACAATCAGAATTAGGTAAATTAATTAATTACTAAATACAATAATCAATTTCCTACTTGCATTTTTTCTTGCAGAAGCACCGTGGCCATTTCGAAGGACAATGCGAGAAAATAACGCAATTCATGCTGAGCCGCTTGAACTTGCTGCACGTACTTACGAAAGTTTTCAAGAACCAGAAAGAATTATCGAATTACCTGCAGGCTTTCATAAAGTAGCAACAGAGGTGAAAAATGGTCATGAGTACGTCATTGGATATATCGAAGATGGACCACACGGAAATATTTTGTGTCCATTCGTTAATGGAGTTTTAAATATTAAAATACGCATTGATGGCGATCATGCAAATGTGTTTGTTCCAATAATCCGTAGTGATCTTCTGAATGATTTGTTTTTTAAGGAATACAAGGCAGAAAACCTTCGTACTGTTGAGATAAAAAGTAGAATTCTATCTCTACGTATCATACCGGCCCAAAATTGATTCAGCCACAAAGTCTAATTCTGCAGCCGATCCTATGTGACTAAGAAAAAATCACTGCAATAAATTTCAATATATATTCATCAACGTTATTGCGTATTTCCATAATTTGCCTTTTTCTTTACTTTAGCTCTATTTATGTCGTATATTCTTGACGCGATAGCGTTTTTTCGGAGTCCGAAATCCACGTGATTTGTAAAAGTCAAGAAATTTTTATACCTCTTCTTGACATGGAATATATAAAGTGAAGCTAGTCTAATACGAGTATTTTAGGGTCGATAGGGGTATGTATGATAATGGGATCAGTGTGATGAAGAGAAAATTTAGAATGATGAACAAATTCATTATTACTTTTTGCATTGCAACATAATTTTTATATCTGATATCATTGGTCGGATAAAGATGGCCTTCGTTAGTTATTGCTTCAATCAATTCATAAGTACAGTTGCGCTAATTACTTGGAACGCACCAGAGGCTGCAAGATCTACCTCTGAACCAATGCAACAGGATCTTAAGTCTGTATAGAGCAGGTACTCCGCTAAAAGATGAAATAGTTTCTCTTCCACTCCCTGGTTATAGATTAAGCAAAGCTGCCCCTTCACAATTCCAAAAATAAGATCCCCTGTGAAGAACCAACCCCAACCGGATCCTATGAAATGAGCTTGTGCAAGAAGTCTGACAAATTTCAAGGGAATCCCACATCGAAGGTGCTGATGCCCCATGGGATCTATCCAAATATAAAATTGCACCTGAGGCGATGAAGTCCATGCAAGCTTGTTAAGGTCAAAATTTCTAAGGGGGGCCTCGAATTCAGCTTATAATACCTTTTTGTTCGACTCAAGACTTACCAAATAGAAGTGGGGCAAAATAAATAAAATTCTAGCTTGAATTCAATTCTCAACGAATTTCGAAAAAAAAATTGTTTGATACTTGGAAGGGAGCCTACTAACGGTTTGGCTCCACGACGTCACATCTCGTCCCTAACGTCAGAGGATATCAAAAATCGATGATTTCAGGTAAAAAATGATTTCCGTCTATGAAAGCTGGTCATATTCAATGTTTTTGATGTTGTTCGAACCCCTAACCTTTTTCCAGCCTCATGTAAGATGTGGGAAGGCACCACCATGACTGGTCACAGAAATAATGTAGTCTAGTAAGGGCGGGAGTGTATCTTTAGAAGATCGACAACTTTTATTCAAGGTTTTTCATGCAAATTTTCAATATTTAATTTAATAAATAGAAAAAGCATAAATTTATAGTTTTTTGGTGGGTTTGACCTTAAAAATCAAATTCACTGGTATTTCCAATATCATTGTTGTAAGCAGCGAGTCAGAATACATCGGAATACTAAGTTTAAAATAAGTCGGAGTTAACCATTTTTCAAGACTTGACCCATAAATTCTTGACATGATTGCAAATTAATGTTGTTTCGAATCGCCAAAGTAGTCTCAAATCTATTAACTTTTATCTAGAACTTTTTTCTAATTTAATGAAAAATTCGAAAGAGTTTAAACGATATTTAAAAAATTTTGAAAAAATGTCAAGAATAATTTAAAACTAGGAACGATTTCAAGAAATGTAAAACCATAATGTATTATCGAAAACGATTCAAGCACGGTGGTATAAATTTTGAATAAATTTTTGGTAAGTTAAACTCTTCTCAGGACAAAAAGTGTGTTTCAAGTTTGTGGACATAAGATAAGGTAGTGTTTCTCAATGTACAATTATAAAACACGTATTTTAAAAAATCGTGTGTTAAGTATTTTCTGAATTTTGTACTTTAAAAAATTAAAGCCTTTATATTATATTTATATTATATTGATTTCTGGCGGAATTTAATGTCGCTCAATTTAACACATCTATCAGTGAGACCTTTAATTAGATCAACTTTTTGAGAAAATGAGTGATGGAAGTTATAATTCGAATAACGTCCTGACCAAGATATTTTTTATACCAATTTGTAGTTAAATTACCTTTTTTAGTTTTTATAATTGATAAATATAGATAAGCAGTAGAATTATTTATTTCCTTTTCAATATTGAATTTAATTGAGTTTTCCATATTGTTGAAAGTGATAAGGAGTTCATCTATTTTTTCAGTAGGAACAATTGCTAGGATATCATCCACATACCGTTTGTAAAGAATAGGAGTAAAAGTTAAATTATTAAGAGCCCTTTCTTCTACATCTTCTATTACTAAATTCGAAACAATAAGGTATAATGGAGAGCCCATAGGGCAGCCTCAAATTTGTTTAAAAAATGTATTATTAAAAGAGAAAACTGTTGTTTAATACTGTTTTAGTGGCAATCAAAAATTCATTTTTGGAAATTCTTGTTAAATTATGGTTTAAATTTAATTTTTCTTCAATGCAATCTGATGCAAGGTCTAATGGAATATTATCATACATAGATACTACATCAAGTGAAACTATAGAATGTGAATCAGGAACTTTAATCTACTTAAGCTCTTTTTCTAAATCCCAACTATTCTTTACAAACGCTTTATTTTCAACTGAAATTGCTTATAAACAATTAGATATATATTTTTCTAAATCATAAGTTGGGGAACCTACTGCGAAAAGAATCAAACACCATTTTAAGTCTGGTTTATGGACTTTTGGGAGAGCATATGCTTTAGAGACAATACTGTTCTGTATTTTTAATTTGTATGCCATGCTTTCATTGATGAACCTTTTCTTTTTCCATCTTATTGCAATATCATTACTCTTTTGCTCAAGAGTTGGAACGAGACAAGTTTTGATATTTTTGTATAAAGTGTCATTTTTTAATAGATTTTCAACAGTTGTTATACAATTATTTCGATTTTTAGATAAGGTTATATTACCTTTATCATCTTTTAATACTATTAAATCTTTGTGTTTATTTTGAAAATTTTCAATAGGTTTTTCAATTTTATTCGTATTCGAAATTTGCTATGATTTTGTTTCTCGGTATTTTGTTTACGTTAAAAGGAATGCCATGTTTATTTGCTAATGCTAAGATTTCTGCAATGCCAATTGGGATTTGTATATTTGAAAAATTTTTAAAGCATTTTTGTAATGTAAAATCTGTAAATGTTTCTTTTGACTCCAAATTTTTTTTTATAATTCAAACTTTCTAATACATTTGTTTTTTTTTATATTTTAATTTATTAAGACTAAAATCTTATGAGTTGGAAAAAGTTTGAATTGAAATGTCTTTTACAGTATTTGATAAACGAAATTTTAAATGATTAGATAAATGTCCTAAATCTTTTATGTTTCTAATTAAATTATTTATTTCATAAATCAAACATCCCTTTTGAAAAACTAACTTAGTTTTTTCAAATTTTGGAATTAATTTATAATATAAATTGTGTAAATTACATTTGTTTCTTTGATGTTGAATATGTGCTGTAATCAGAGCTTCTCTTCTACATCTGATTAAAAAAGTGCGTTG
The DNA here is from genome assembly GCA_932066315.1 of Andricus coriarius. Taxonomy (NCBI): domain Eukaryota; kingdom Metazoa; phylum Arthropoda; class Insecta; order Hymenoptera; family Cynipidae; genus Andricus; species Andricus coriarius. Next base: position 5,336 of record CAKNWT010334888.1, read on the forward strand.
CTCCTTGAGATTAACTAAAGTTGTATTAGTACGTATCCAATTTCCTATAAGTTGTCTCGGAGCGTCACCATACTTTGTTTATATGTAGTTTATATTTATATTATATGTAGTACAAAATTGAAGAAAATGAATGATATATAGAATAATGGCACTAATTACCAATCACTAATATTTGAGTATGCATTGAGAGATGTAGTGAATTTTTTGGATACAAAATTAATTTTATAATTTTTATCATAAATTATGGAAGTTGTTTACGTAAACATGAGTAAATTATTGTATTATATAAAGAAAATTATCCTGTCTATAAAACATTCCAGGCCTTTACAAACGTCAAAGTCTCTTTCTCATTAAAAGTTAAATTAAACAAAAAAAATTCAAAAATATAATTTTTTTCCTTCTGCGAAAATTTGTTTTTAATTGTTTTAAAAATAATTTTTCTTAAAAATCGCATAATTTAATCAACAAACAAATATATATGCGACTAAAATATATATGTTGCGACTAATTACATGGATTCTTACTGTGGACAAAAATTGTATGATAAATATGTTCCATAAACAGTTTTGTTCAGAGCTCATGTTTTTGGCTTGAAAAATCAACATTTTTTATGACATTTTTTTAGTGTTTGAAATATCTTTCTTGGTTGATAGATTCGTTTGAAATCTTCGGATATATCGTAAAATTCATTTAAATATTTTAAAACATATTAAAACCTTGCAGGCCCTGTAAAATAGTTTAATATGTTCCAAAGTTATAAAAAAAAATTTGATGTCCCAGAAAATTTTTCTTTATTTCTCTTAAAGTCATTCAAAGCCTTTAAAATTCCTTTCAAAATTAATTATATCTTGCAAGTGCATTACAATCTTTGTAAACCCTTCAAAATATTTTTAATCCTTTGAACTATTTTAAAATTTCTTGACACTTTTTAAGGCTCTTGAAAATTCCTTGGAGTTACAAACATAGAAATTTTCTATCTTTAAAATCCTTTCAAATCATTAAAATCAGAATTCCCTGGCGATTAATATTTAACGACCAAAATTCGGATCTTGTAACTTTTTAAATATTGAATCTTTTATGATAGGATTCAAAAACCTTGAGAGCTTTTAAACTTCTTCAAAAACAGAGAAATCCTCGGAAATTTTATCAAATCCCTTGTAATCTTTTAAAATATCATGTAATAATAAATTAACAATATTATTTTCATATTAATGAAAAATTATTATAGTTTTTCAAAACTTTGTAAAGTTCTTCAAAATCCCTTGAAATTTTCAAAAAATATTCTTAGATATTTCAAATCCTATAAAATCTTTTGAAATACCTTGAAATTCAATGAAGCTTTTAGAGATTCCTTTGGTTTTTAAAAATACCTTAAATATTTCAAATTCTTTGAATGAATTTAAAATTTCTTGGGATCTTTTAAAATATCCTCAAATCTTTTAAATTTTTTTAAATCATTCGAAATCCATGAATTCTTGTGATAAATTCTTGCAAATCTATTGAAATACTATATCCCTTAACTTTACATAAAATCTGATGATATTACCTGAAATCCTGTAAAATTGATCAAAATGCTTTGTGACTTTCAAAAATCACTTAAAGTCATTATAATTCTCGAAAATCTTATAAAAACACTTGGAATTTTTCGAAATATCAGAATAGGCTCTACAAAATCGTTCCATATTTTTCAAAATTACAGGAAACTTTTCAATTGCACAGGCAAATTCTTCAAATACCTTAAAATCAGTCATATCCTTGGCAATTCGTAGACATTTTTTTTTAATCTTTTCAAAGTGTCCTTTTAAAAAGCCCTCAAATATTTAGATAGTTTTTTTTTAATTTGACATCAAAATGAAGTCTACTAAAATCAATTAAAAAATGTTTTGGATCTTTCAAAATACCCTAATATATTTAAAATCCTTGAAAATATTTTGAAAGTCCTTGAGTTATTTTAGGCTGTTCAAAATCCCTTGCAATTTTTAAAAACACTGTAAAATATTTCGAATCCTTTGAAATTCTTTCAAATTATTGAAATACAAAAAAAAAATCCTTTGATTCTTTGAACATTACTTAAAACTTTGTTAAGCTTTCGAAAATGTCTTGGAATCTTTCAATCTCATGAAAATGCTATCTTTTAAAATACTCCAAAATATTTAAAATCCTCTGAAATTAATTACTGAAATCAATTGAAAATTCCTTGGATTCTTCAAAATTTTTTTCAATCTCTGTGAAATGAAATAAAAATTGTATAAAGAACCAAAAATATTTCAAATCCTTTGAAATTCCTTCAAATTATGCAAATAAAAAAAAATTCCTAGGAGTCATTAGAAATTCCCAAAAATATTTCAAGACCTTTTAAAACTCTTAAAATCACTTAAAACATTTCAAAGCTTTTGAAAATACCTTGGAATCTTTTATATTACTCTGTAATATTTTAGATTCTCTGAAATCAATTAAATTACTGAAATCAAATGAAAAATTTGTGGAATCTCTGAAGAAACTCTGAACATTTCAAATCCTCTAAATTTTTCTTTTAAATTCTTTCAAATTTGTGCAATCTCCTAAAAATACCTTGGATTCTTCCAAAACACACGATAATATATCCAATCCTTTGAAGTTTATTCAAATGATTGAAATAAATACAAAATTGCTTCGGATCTTTAAAAATTCCATAAAATCCTTCAAGTTCTCTGAAATCTTTTTGAAAGTTTTTAAAGGTTTTGAAAAGGACTCAGAATCTTTTTAAATCTTCTGACATCAGTTAATGCCCTTGAATCGTTGAAACAAATACCTTTTAAATTCCCTTAAATATTTCAAGTTCTTTAAAATCACTTTAAACTTTTCAGAACTCTTGAAAATTCCTTGCGATATTTGAAATTCTGTTAAAATTTATTTTAAATATTTTTAAATCACTCGAAACTTCTTAAAGTTTCCAAAAATAGCTTTTAATGTGTTAAGATACTCTACAATATTTCAAATCCTTTTGAGTCAATTAAATTACTAAAATCAGTTGAAAATTCCTTCAAACCTTTTAAAATATATTAAAATATTTCAAACTCTTTAAAATGTTTTGGCATTTATTGAAATTATTGACATATCTTTCAAATGCGTTCGATTATTTTCAAATGCCCTAACAAATTTCGTGTTGTTTAAAATTCCTTCAAATTATTAAAATAACTAACAAATTCCTTATAATCTTCTGAAATTCTTTCAAATATTCTCCTATAATGTACTAGATATTCTACTACAATAATTCAATTTGAAATACTTTAAAATCAATTGAAATTTTTTAAATCCTGCGAAATCCTATTAAATTAGCGAAATCAATAAAAAGCCCTAAAATCTTTGATAATACCTCAAAATATTTCAAATTCTTTTAAATCTTTGTAAATTTCTTGCAATTGTTTAAGGCTTTTCAAAATTTCTTGAACAAAAAATATCCTACAGTCTTTAAACTTCATTAAAATCCCTTAAAATTATCAAAATCAATTCCTTAAAGTTTCGGTAATTTGAAAAAAAGAAGTGTCCAATGAGAGCGTAAACATAATAATTTTAAAATTTCTTGTTTGGGAAAAGGTTTAAAAACAGTCAACCATCACAATTTAGGTTATTGCTCATTACTCACCTTATAATATATTTAATGTATTTCTCCTTTTACAGACTTTACAGTGCAACGGATGGCAACACTGATCCAACCTATTTCTGCCTCTGTCTTTATTTCACAAAGTAACAGCAACACCCCATGACGCTATAAATCTTCTCTTCACCAAAGTGTCTTTACTCACCAACTTTATTTCTTTCATCATTCATTCATATTGTATATAACACGCGGATCACATTACTAAATACGAAGAAACCTGTTGTCGTATTATCGAACTCGAACTACAATTCGATTCGATTACTATTTCCAGTAGTGATCCCTAAAAGGCCACCTTGACAACCGAAATCGACAATCTCGTTTAGAGATTTTATATTATGGATTGTACTACCTGTTGATGGAAAAGGACCAAAATACTAATCTCATAATACCCATCTCGAAGTCTTTAAAACGTCATGACAATATTGTATTCTAATTTGTAAACTTTAATGGTATACCAAAATTTTGCATACATGGATTTCATATAGGTTTGATTTCTTAGAAATATTGCGTACAGACGAGATTAGCAGCTTTGTTGGTTTTGTTAGCGGAAAAAGATATACCTAATTATCTCAACGTGCGCCACTGATAAAAGACATAATACGCAAACGAATATATACCTTCTTTTTGATAGAAAGATAAAATTTCATCGTCTTTTTGAACAACATTAAGTGGTGATCTTTCCTCTGCGTGATATGTAATTATCCCTCCTTTAAACTGTACATAAAATTATTATCATTGTACGATATTTTGAAAGTGAATTATGTGAGGAATATAGTCATGAAAGACCACAAATTATGAAGGACAACTGAGATAGCGATTAGTATATAAATCCGGTAACATTTTAATGAATATACGCTAGTGACTCCGTTGTTGACATTCTTTGAGTGCTTCTGCTTCATTTTGAAGAAATGAGGGCTGTGATTGCTATCTCCTGTTTCATCGTCGTAGTATTACCTAATTCTATTGGCAAGTAAACTAATATTTAGAATGTAAAATGAATTTTTAGTGACACTATATTTACTTCTTGTTCCAAATCGTTTAATCTGAAATATATCTTTTTCTTCCATAATTCACAGTGCTCTCTCAATCTATAAATTTGTGAAATCTCAACAATTACTAGTGAAATTCTACTAATTCAATGAGAGTGAAGTGAAAACCCCCATCATGTACTCGAGAGTGTTTTCGCACATCTTCTTGGAAAGAATGTAATCAACTTCTGAATTATATTTTCTTCTTTTAGAAGCACCGTGGCCATTTAGAAGGACAAACCGAGAAAATAACGCAATTCATGCCGAGCCGCTTGAACTTGCTGCTCGTCTTTACCAAAGTTTTCTGCATAGAGATAGAACTATCGAAATAACTGCAGGCTTTCATAAAGTAGCAACAGAGGTGAAAAATGGTCATGAGTACGTCATTGGATATATCGAAGATGGACCACAAGGAAATATTTTGTGTCCATTCGTTGATGGAATTTCACATATTAAAATACGCATAGATGGCAACCATGCAAACGTTTATTTTCCAATATTACGCAGGGATCCTGTGAATGATCTGTTATTTAAGGAATCCAAGGCAGAAATCCTTCGTACTGTCGAGATAAAAAGTAGAAATCGATCTTTACCTCTTATCCTGGCCCGTCATTAATTCAGCTACATAGTCCAATCCAGATGCCTATCCTGTGTGAATGAATGAATCAAAAAAATAAATTTCAATATATATGCATCTGCATTTAAGTGTATTTCCACAATTTTAATTTGCTTATTTCAAGCTATATTTATGTTGCATATGTTTCACGCGATAGCGTTGCAGCAGAGCTGCTCCTTCACAAATCCAAAACTAAGATCCTCTGTGGAGCACCTACCCCGAACCGATCCTATGAGACGAGCTTGTGCAAGAAGTAAGACTTTAAAGAAAATCCCATATCTAAGGTACTGTTGCCCCATTGGATCCATCCAAAGATAAGATTCCACCTGAAGCAAGGAAGTCTGTGCAAGCTTGCTAGGCTCAAAATCTGTAAGATTGTATTTAAAACGTCATTACAATATTGTATTCTAATTAATAAACTTTGATGCTATACCATAATTTTGTATGCATGGATTTGATATAGGTTGGATTTCTTAGAAATATTACGTACATACGAGATTAGCAGCTTTGTTGACATTGTTAATTGATTGTTAATTGACATTGTTAATTATGTCAATGTGCGCAACTGATACATAA
>CAKNWT010334959.1:0-10590 GCA_932066315.1 Andricus coriarius
GTTTGATATGTTCAAAAACCTTTTTAATTTTTGCTTAAAGTTAATTTTTCTAATTGTCCCTTTTACACTCTTTTTTAAATGTTATGAAATAACTAAAAATGGCTTGTAACCTTTTTAAATTTTCTCTTAGAATCAATCACAAAATAATCATATGAAATTTTTCAATGAATCTTAAGAACATTTTTTCATTCTCTTGACATTGTTTTCAACAATGTTTTTCCAAAAATTTTTTTCATTAAATGTTCTTTACATAATTTTTTTCGAATTCATTTTTTAATAAGAATAACATGGAGGAAAAGACATTTCTGTAAATTCCGTCTAAAGATGAAAATTTACGATAAAACTCTAACAAGAAAACTCTTTATTAAATAAAAATCGTTAATTCGTTCTCTATTATTTAAACAATTTTCGAATGTTTCAACAATTTTATTTCTATAGAATGTATCGAATTGATGGTATTTTGTTCATACTATAGTCTATTTGATGAAATGTAAAAGTGTATTTCTTTATTCAAATTATTTTCTAATTCTTTAAAAAATTTATTATTGCCAAAATCCAACTTTTTAACAGTAAAAGTTAGAAAATCGTACATTTTTGCTAGTTTTTCAAAAAGCATCAAACTTTTAGCTTAAATATTACTTTTACCAAAAAAGCTCATATTGTTAAAAAATTTTGCATTTATTTGAACAATTTATTATCTATATTATCGCTAATTAATTGCATTTTAAGAATGTCTTGTCCTGATTTATGAATGTGAAGAGTAAGTATCTTCAATATTTTTTCAAAATCTTTTTCAAACTTTTAAAAATATTTTCTTAAATAAATAAATTAAGTATCTGTTTAAAATCTTCCAAACTTAAAAGTAATATTTTAAAATAAAATGTAAATCATTTTGAAGGTTACCAGCAGTTTTATTATTTAATTTATTATTTCTTCTGAAATTTTTAACCAAAAAAATTTAATTTCTACAAAAAAATACGAATTTTCAACAAAATAAATGAAATTTCAAATAAAAAAGATCAATTTTCAACCAAACATGGAACAAAGTTACATTTTCAGTTAAAATAATTAATTATTGGATTAAACGAAAAATTTCAGAATAATTGTTAGATTTTCCACCAAATTGTTGAATTTCCAACGAAAATTAAGAAATTATCACCAAAAAATGGAAAAATTAAATTTTCAGTTAAAAAAACATTTTTTCAGCAGAAAGTCTTCATCTGATATAATGGAATTTTGAACCAAAATAATTGAATTTCTACAAAAAATACGAATTTTCCACAAAATAAATGAATTTCATAATAAAATAGATCAATTTTCAAACAAAAATAAAATAGTTAAATTTTTAGTTGAAAAAGTTAATTTTTCGATTAAAGAAAAAAATTCAACATAGAAGTTAGACTTTCCACTAAATTATTGAATTTGCCACTAAGACCGAGAAATTATCATCAACCAATGGAAAAATGAAATTTTCTGTTAAGAAAAATATTTTTCAGCAAAAAATTTTCGACTGAAATAGTTGAGTTTTAAAACAAGAAAATTAGATTTCTACCAAAAAATGCGAACTCTCGACAAAATGTTAAAATTTTTAACTAGAAAAGATCAATTTTCAAACAAAAATGGAATAAAGTTACATTTTCAGTTGAAAAAGTGCAGTACAAAAAAAGATTGTTCAGCGAAAAAATCTGCAACTGGAATAGTTGAATTTCAAACCAAAAAAATCAAATTTCTACGAAAAAATACGAATTTTTAACAAAGGAGGTGAATTTTTAACCGAAAAAGATTTTTCAGCCAAGCATGACAAAATTTAATTTTCAACCAAATAGTTGAATTTTCTACCTAAAGAAGGTTGAATTTTGCGCCCAAAAATGACAAATTTTTTCCAAAAAGGATGACTTACTAATAAAAGTATTACATTATTCGCAAAATAATTAGATTTTCAACCAAATAGTGGATTTTTAAACCAAATGGTTGAATTTGCAACGTAAAAAAAAGCATTCCTAACCATAGTTACCAATTTTTTGCCAAGAAGCTTAATTTTATACTAAAAAAGACGAATTTTCTGAAAACTGCATGAATGTTCAAATAAATAGTTGAATTTTTAACTGAAAACCAAACATTTTAAGTACAAAAAAATGTTTTAAAGAAAGTAGTTGAATTTCCAACCAGAGATGGATTTTCAACAAAATATTGGATTTCTTAACCAAATAGTTGAATTTGCCACCTGAAAAAAAGGATTCTTAACCAAAGTGACCAATTTTTTACCAAAAAGACCAATTTTCAACAAATAAAGAGTGTTCAGTCAAAAAAGTAAAAAAATTTCAAAAAATATGATTTGTTAACAAAAAAGTTGATTTTTAACCAACAAGTTGTAGTTTTAACCGAAAAAAAAGTGTCAACCAAAAAGATTCTATTTCTACCAATAAAGACCAATTTGTGATGAAAACGATGAGTTCTCAACAGAAAATAGAAATGTTACATTTTCAGGTGAAAGATTAATGACAATGAAAATAATCTAGAGAAAAAAAGTTGAATTTCTAACCAAGAAGATGAATTTAAAAAAAAAGTAAATTTGTAACAAAGTGGTTCAACTGTTACCAAGGTAGTTAAATTTTCAATTGGAACAAAAATCAGTTTTAAGCCAAAAATGGAATAGTGGCATTTTCATTAAAAAAAAGATGAAATTTTTACCAAAAGAGATGAATTTTCAACAAGAAAAGTTAATTTTCTACCAGGAAGATTTGGCAGTCAATAAAGAAAAAAAATTTAACCAATTTGTTAAATTTTCAACCAAAAAGTTTTTTTTTTCAACCAAATAATTAAAGTTTCTATCAAAATAATAAAATCTGTAAGACAAAAAAAAATGTTCATCAATACAGTTGAATTTTTCAGCCAAAAACACGAATTTTTTACAGAATAGTTGAACGCTCATTCAATAAATAAATTGTCAACCAAAAGAAAATTAATTTTCAACAAAATATTTGATTCTTCTACAAAAAAAATTAATTTTTAACAAAGTAGTTAAACTTTTACCCAACTAGATGAATTTTGAACAAAAATTATGAATACTCATGATGTAACTGGAATAATCAAATTTTTAATTGAAAAATTATTTCTCAACAATAGAAAGCCTAATTGTCAGCCAAAGAGATGAATCTTAAACTGAAATCATGAATTTCCAACAACAAAGTTATGTTTTGATAAAATGGTTCAATCTTTAACCGAATAATTTAAGTTGAAAAAAAATGAATTCATAAGAATGATGTAATGGTAAATAATTCAAACAAAAAGGATGCATTTTTAATAAAATTTTTGAGTTTGCAGCAAAATAATAAAATTCTTGACTAAAAGTATAATCGTCAGGATCAAATCTACAAAATAGTTTCATTTCCAACAAAAAAGTTGAATTTTCAACCAAAAACCAAAATTATTGAAATTTCAACCAAACAGTTGGATTTTTATCCTAGGAAGTTGCAATTTTCACTAAAATGTATAAATTTTTTAATCAAAAAGATATATTTTTAAAAAAATAGTTGAATTTTCGTCTAAAACAGATTTTATTTGACTTTTCAACATCAAAATATGAATTTTAAACAACAAACGAATTTTCTACGAACTAGTTGAATTTTCAACAAGTAAGGGTGACTTTTTAAGAAAATTGTTGAATTTTCAACGAAACAGTTGCATTTTGATCCAAGAAAGAGTTTTAACAAAAAGTAAATTTTCTACGAAATTGTTGAAATTCCAACAAAGCAGTTAAATTTTCAGCCAAAAAGGATGAACTATTAACAAAATTGTATAATTTTGAACCAAATAATCTAATTTTTATTCAAGAAAGATAAAATTTCTAGTAAAACAGATGAATTTACAAATGAAAAAGATAAATTTTTGAAAAAATAGATGAATTTTCATGTAAAAATTATTTAATTTGACTTTTAAGCACCAAAATATAATTTTTAGACAACAAATGAATTTTCTACGAAATAGTTGAATTTTCGACCTAAAAGGATTAATTCTTAAGAAAATCATTGAATTTTCAACCTAACAGTTGCATTTTTATAAAAAAAAAACATTTCTACTGAATTAGATAAAATTAAAAATTCAAAGAAAAATAGTTGAACTTTCATAAAACAAATTCAGTTTGATTTTTTAACATAAAAATATTAGTTTTAAATAAGAAGTAAGGTTTCTACGAAGATACTTGACTTTTCAACCAAAAAGGATAACCTTTTAACAAAATTGTTGAATTTTCGAAAAAATAATAAAATTTATAACTAAAAAGATAATCTTCAGTAGAAAGTATCTGTAAAAAAGGCAATATAAATACAAGACAAATACATTATTAAAAATAATATTATATCAGGGTTTCCGCTAAATTGTATTTTAAAAATGTTCTCATTTTTACCTGATAAATTTGTTATTTTCCCGGACCAATGATATACAAAGAACCGAATCTTAAACTTGTAACATTTTCAACCTAAAATATTTTATGAACAAAATAAAACAGGTTTGAATTGAAATTGAAAAATTTCATATTTATTCATTAAAATTATAAAAATTCCCTGACTTTTGCAAGATTTTTTTAAAATTTTGAAATTCAAGTTTAGTCCCTAAGATAACTTTTCTCCCCTTGAATATAAGTTTTTAATTGGTTAGTTAATAATGTACAGGTAATTTTAAACCAGAGTATTATGTATGCAATTTCAAGATATTGAGAAAGTAAAAAAAGAAAAGAAAATCAATAAGAGAAAAGAAACTTAACTTTTTTTCTTATAAAATGAAAAATGTTTAATTTTGTTTTAAATTATTAGATTTTGATTTTTAACTTTTTCAATTTTTACTTCCTAGTGATAAAAACACAAATATTTTGATAATCAAAAATGAATTTTCGAAATATCAAGTGTTTAAGAAAATTTGTTAACAATCTAAACTGATTTTATTTATTAAAATATGATATGATATCGATTGTAGGCTTTTTTGCGCCGAAAGAGGAAAATCCCTTTTTGTTAAGCGCTTTTTTAAAGTTATGACGAAATAAATGACACTTCAAAATGTTTACGAATAAGAAATTACTTTAATTAATCGCAATTATATTTGAGGATTGAAAATTTTCTTCTCGTCAGTCAAAATCTTCATATAATTTTCAACATTTAAAATTTTAAAAATGGCTATAGAATACGAATAAAATATTGCTTTTTGAATATCACCCCATAAGTCTATTTTATAGGGTCCTATAAAAACCCATGAGTGAAAAAATGTGTTTTGCGAGTTTTTGGCGCTAATTATGATTTTTGAGCTTTTTTTTTATTGCAAATTTTCAATTCGAGTAAGATAATAGTGATTATGTTAAGAAACATAAATGTTTAAACAAATTATTTTTTCTCCACTTTTTAATTAGAGTGTGATAATAATTAATTAAAGTTAACAAACTTAATTATTTAAACAATTTATTATTGTTTATAATATTCAATTTCAATAATGCTAGAAAGGTGCGGGTTTTTCTGAAATTTACAACTATTTGTTTATTTTTCAATCAGAGTGAAGTAATAGTTAATTAAAGTTAACAAAAATGATTGTTTAAACAAATTATCATTGTTAATACGGTGCTCCTTGCTTAATGGTAGAAAATTGCGGGTTTTTCTGAAAATATTAACTATTTGTCTATTTTTTACTTGGAGTGACTTAATAATTAAATCGAGCGAAAATAATTTTTTAAACAAATTATTATTATTTATAACTATCTTTACCTACATTAATGCCAGATAGTTGAGGTTTTCCTGAAATGTTTAACTTTTTGTTCACTTTTCCCTTAGTGAGGTAATAATTAATGCAAGTTAACAGGAATAATTGTTTAAACAATTTATCATCGTTTATAACTATCTTCTCTTATATAAGTTCTAGAAAGTTGCGGTTTTTTCTAAAATATTTATATTTAATTTGTCTTTTTAGTTATGAACATATAATAAATAAACATTAAAGAGAATCATATTTTAAGCAATCGCTTTCTTTGTTGTGAATATATTTTGTCGGAAATAGAACAGATGTTTAAAATATTTTCAAAATTTTTCATATGGATCATATTTTTGTTTAGATAATTATTCATATTTATTATTTGTTCCTTACTTGTATTAATTATAAACTCACTAAGTATAAAGTTGGCAAAAAGTTGAAGATTCAGAAAAAAACCCAACTTTCTAGCAATTATCTAAGAAAAGATAATTATGAACAATAGTAGATTGCTTAAACAACTATCTTTGTGCACTTGCATTAATTATTACTTTACTAATTAAGTGAAGACTTGAAAAAACTTCGACAATCTCAGAAAAAACAGCAACTATCTAGCATTAATATAGAAGAGAAAAGTTTTTAAAAATAATAATTTGTTCAAACAATTATGTTTGTGAAATTTCAATCATTATTACCAAACCCTAAGTAAAAAGTGGACAAAAAGTGGAACGTTTCAGACGAAACCGCCACTTTCGAACATTATTCAAGGACAATATTATTCAAAGTAATAAAATACTGTTGAAACAATTAGTTTTGTTAACTTTAATTGAGTATTACCTTACTCTAATTGAAAATTGGACAAAAAGTATGTTTTTTTTTAAAACTGCGACTTTCTCAACTCGATTCAGCTAATATAGAAGCTTCGAAAAAAAATTTACAAATTTTTTCTTGTTATGGGAAATACTTGTTAAACTACATACGGCATGCGCCCCCTTTAAGTATCATTTTTTTCAAAACGAAAAAATTAGATTCATTTTGTTGTGGATTCGAAAAAATTTCCGGGAGATACGCATAAAAATTCGAAAAAAATAATTGTGGATCACCCCACTCAACATCCTTCAGATGATATACTTTTAAACCTAGTAGTTTAATTATAATATTTTCACCTCGATTGGATTTATATTTTTCAATACAAGATACAGTTTTTCAATACCCTTAATTAATTATGAACATTTCCAAACGGATTTTCGATATTCATATAATTCTACGTCGCAAAAATCGAAAACTCAGTACTTTGTTTGTTTATCACATATGGACTTCTTTGAAAAGCATTTAATATTTGGATACACGTTATAAGTTGTATACAACGTTTCAAGTATAGTTTAATAGAAAATTCTTTTACAGGTTTTAAAAACAAGTGAAAAATTATATCATGAAATCATCTAATGTTATATACAACACAAAAAGTGATACAGTTTTGTTATCTTATGGTGGTACCGGAATGAGCTGCTTTGTCCAATTTTTGAAAACACGTGCCATGTACAATTTATATTTATCTTTAGAAACCAAAGAAAAAAAAATTCCTGCATCACCTATTTCCTCAAAAAATTAAGTTCAAGATTCAGGATTTCGCAATGAGGAGTTCAGATGAAGTTCTTTCCTAAAAATGATTTTATTAATCCAGATCTTCGAAACTAAAAAATTGGTTGGTTTGCCTGGTAAGTCATATGCCTTTTCCAAAGTGGTATTTTCTATGAATAAATCGATTTCCGTTATATCTCAAAAAAAGTTGTTTGTTTTTATTTAAATTGAAAATCCACCACGTGAGGCAGCGCCACCAATCACATCCGCCGTCCGACCTCACTATGGTAACCAGCACCTCCACCGCGCAACCGGGAGTGGGGGCCGGACCTTATAACGTCGTGCAGGAGACGAGAGCGGCACTCGTCCGCCAGCCAGTCTGGCGAGGTATCCTCCAATCCTTTGGAGCTTTCAGGCATCCCTGATCCTCGCGAGCTCTCGTAGTGCTCGAGCGGCATAACCCAGGTCATCTGCGGTAAGCCGCAGGATGGTGTTTTATAGTGTGTCCCTTTATAGCATCGTTATAATGGCAATATTGAGATCTTTAGGTACATTATTACAATATGTCAGGGTCATTGTACACGGGGTGATCCTTTTTGGTATGTTGTTAGAACATTTTTCACTAGACCACGTAAAAAAAAAACCTTGCCCAGTGTGGATTCTTGAGAGTGATTTTTTTCTGCCATAACTTGAACAATGTCGCTTTTGTTTGAAAAGATTGGATTGATATCACATATTAATTTAATTAAAAAAATTTTGATGCAATGGAACGAGTGGCTCAAGCTAAGAAAATAATTTATTTTATCTCACTATTTGAAGCCAAGAAGCTAATTTTTTAAAATAAAATAATTCTTTTTTTATTTCTCTCTAAATGTGAATGACTGGAATTGCATTAATCACTAGTGATAGTTACTAGATTGAAAAATTGCAAGATTTCACGCAATTACAAAATATTGCGTGACCATCAGAATTCCTTGAATTCGTGGAATTTCCGGAATTCTGAAAACTTCCTGCATTCCAAGGACTCCAAAATAATTCAAAGAATTCAGGGAAATTCCGAAGAATTCAAGGAACCTTAAATATTTAAGAATTTGAAGAATTTGTAGGATTCCGAATATTCAAAGAATTTCGAAAGTCCAAGGACCAGGGAATTTAGAAAGTTTTAGGGAATTCAGGAAATTCTAGGAGTTTAGAAAATTCAGAATATTTAAGAAATTCAGGAAGTTTTGAATATTCAAGGAATTCACGATATTTAAAATATTTAAGCATATCAGAGAAATCAAATAGTTCAGGAATTTAAAATATTTTAGAAATTCAGGGAATTAAGAGAATTCCAGGGAAATAACCCAAGAACTCAGGGATTTCTGAGGATTCCACGAATTTTAGGAACTCAGAATATTTAAAGAATTCCAAAATTTTCAGGAATTCAAAGAATTTAAGGAACACAGAGATTTTCATAAAGTCAGAGAATGCATGGAATTTAGAATATTAAAAGAAGGATTTTGAGGATTTCAGTGCCCTTGAAGAATTCAAGAAATTTAATCTATTCAGAATAATCCGGGAATTCAGATAAATTAAGGATAATAAAGCTTTCGTGCAATTTAGAGATTTTTAGGAATTCACTGAATCTGCCAAATCCCAATTCCTGTATATATAAAACTCTTAATTAAAAAAAATGAGATAAGCGTTTTTAATTTTGAGTTTTGAGAGCTATGCATTCTTTAATATAAAGGCTGGAAATTTGATATTGTACCATTTCTTAGCGATTCAAATTCAACGATAGAAAAAAAATCAGAATCCTCAGAAATCTTTGAAACCCTGGAAATCCCTTAAAATACTTGGAGAATTAATAAAATTCTCTAAATCTTGCAAAATTCCTTGAAATACATTAAAATCGTTGGAAATCCCTTGAAATTCAATGAAATTTCATTTATTTCAAAAGTTCTCGAGAACTCTCTCTAGAATCTCTAGAAATCCCTTAAAATATTTGAAAATCCTACAAAATTCTTTAAAATTCCCTGAAATTTTGTTCATCTTTTGAAATTGTTTAGAATCCCCTTAAATCCCCAGAAATCTTTGAAATCCCCTGAAATCCGTGGAGATTAAATAAAATCTTTTAATACTGTAAAATTCTTTCAAATTGCTCAAAATCTCTTAAAATCTGCTGAATCCCTAAGAATACCTTCAGGATCAATAATTTTCCAAAGTTCTTTAAAAATCCTTCAAAATTCCTTGAAAGCCCTTGAAATTTTATCTATCGCTGGAAATTATTTAGGATCCCCTAAAATCTCAAGAAATCTTGTAAATCCCTTGGAATCCTTGGAGATTTAATTGAATCCTTGAATCTTGTGAAATTTCTTGGAATTCTTCAAAATACCTTGAAATCCTTGGAGATAAAACGAAATCTTTAAATCCTGCGGAATTCCTTCAAATTACTAAAAACCTCTTAAAATCTGCGGAATCCCTTCAAACTCAATAAATTTAATTTATTTTCTAAAATTCTCAAAAAATGTCTTGAAATATTTGGAAACATACAAAATTCTGTCCATTCCCTTCAAAGTTTGTATATATCTTGAAATTCTTTAGAATACCCTAAAATCCCTAAAAATGGTTGGAATCCTCTGAAGTCCCTGGAAATTTAAGAAAATCCTTGAATCTTGTGAAGTTCCTTGATATACCAAAAAATCCCTTGAAATGTGTTGAATCCCTGAAAATCCCTTGAAATTCCATTTATTTTACAAAATTCTCTAGAACACCCTTAAAGTATTTTAAAATACGAAAAAATTGTAATCCCTTG
The DNA here is from genome assembly GCA_932066315.1 of Andricus coriarius. Lineage (NCBI taxonomy): Eukaryota > Metazoa > Arthropoda > Insecta > Hymenoptera > Cynipidae > Andricus > Andricus coriarius. Next base: position 10,106 of record CAKNWT010334959.1, read on the forward strand.
AAATTTTGTATATCTCTCAAAATTTTTAAGAATCTCCTAAAACCCCTATAGATCTTGAAAATCCCTTGAAATCCTTTGAGATTCAATAAAATTCTTAAATCTTGTGAAATTCCTTGCAATACCTAAAAATCCCATGAAATCTGTTAAATACCTGAGAATCCCTCAAAAATCAATCTCTAGAAATCCCATAACATATTTGAAAATGCTACAAAACTCTTTAAAATTTCCTGAAATTTTGTATACCTGTTAAAATTCTTGATAGTTCCGTTGAAATCTTTGAAAAATGTCAACATTTATTTTTAAAAATGTTTAAATCATTTGAAAGCCCTTTAATATAATTTGAATTAACTTATTCATTTAAGTTATCAAAAAAATGGTTTGAGTCACTTGCAATCTTTGGAAATTTAATAAAATCCTTGAATCTTGTAAAATTCCTTTAAATACCTACAAATCCCTTACAATATTTGCAAATCCTACGAAATTCT
>CAKNWT010334975.1:0-16513 GCA_932066315.1 Andricus coriarius
GAATCACTACTGTTGGGGAATGGAGTTTACATTTATTATTCTAAAAAATTTTGAGATTACGAAACTGGCACCTAATGGGGTTTCAGCGGCTAAGTCTTTGGGCAATTCAAATACCGCGCCGCTTCTTTCCCACCCTTTTCGCATCGTTATTGTATATTCCACGCAGAACTGAACTTCTTTCCACTATTGCAACGATGTCACCAGTGAATGTTGTTAAAACAATTCGTTCTTCGTTTGGCATGGGCTTAAAGGTATAACGTCCTACTACGCGCAATTGTATTGGCTTATCAGCAGGAAAAGTATCTCTTTGCATTTCAAATCGCCGGGACGCATTTGTCTTGGGAATCAGCCGAATAAGTCCAATTTCTTTAAAAGCATATCACAATATGTTTCCAGAACCAAACCTGACAGGAGAAAACATAAACCTGGTTCGAGGACAAGGCTCTGCAGGAGGAGATCTGGACCTGTCGCGAAGAGCAGGCTTGGAAGGAGGAGAAGATCCGATTGGAGAATGCCGTCTGGCAGGTGGAAGATACCTTTCAGGAGATTGATGTCTATCAGAAGAATTAGTACTTTCGGAAGGAGGAATGCCAGGAATAGGGGCGCCATCAGGTAAACAATCAAACTGCGAACTGAACTCTGCAGCAAGAATCAGAGGATTGAATTATGTTTGCATTTTCACGTCTGGCATATTTTGTAAAATTTTAATTTTCTCTTCTGGCATATCTTGTTCCAGCGGAAAAAGAGGTACTCAAACTCGTTTCGACAACGGGAATCGCAGGATTATATATAGAAGGGCAAACAGGTATTGTCAAATTCCCGGGCAGGTCAAATCTTAAACTCGCTTTTAGGAATTAAGGTACTGAGGCACTATAAAAACCAAAGTAACGTACAAAATACGGTTCTTTACTTGTCTTTTGAGGCATATTGTGTAGAAGATGAATTTCTGAAATTCTTTCAGTTAACCTTGAATTCTTGTGAATTCCAAAGAATTCTACAGCAAGTTCGGTCACACTCGTCGCTCTTTCTGAGTTTCATTTTTTACATATTCTGGTATGTTTTGTCTGGAGTGAATTTTTAATATGTTGGAAACAACCTAGAATTCTTGGAAATTCACGTTGAATTCTTTTAACTACTTAAGAATCCCGTCGTAAAAATTAATTACGTTCACAATAAAATAGGCTAAAACAAGAAACTAAAGTCGCTGAAAAAACTCAGAAATAGAGAATTAAAATCTGGCATATTTTGCCAGAAGGAAATACTCAACCTTAAATATTTCTTAAAAGAGACCCAAATAAAAAGGTGTGATGTGAAAAATAAAGTTTATTCTTTTGAGCCATTTTTCCAGTCTGGGAACCTTATATCTTAAAATTAATAAAAATTAAATTGAATGTTTATTTAAACCATTATTATTTAGCCTACAAATGATCAAAATTCCTATTTATTTATGACAGGCTTCACAGTCCTGTCCCGATTGACTTATTGTTCCTCTTGTCTGATTCAACCACTTAAATGGAAACTGAATTAATACAACTAAATCCAAATATCTCACTGTTTCCAGTTGAAAGTTCAGCCTCTTTGTTTGGAAAGTCTACTATTAACTTTTTTTTGTTAAAAATTCAACAATTTGATTGAATTTTTTTTTCTTTCATGACGCAAAAATCATTCTTGGTTCACAATTCAACTCTTCTATTATAATTTGCCTACTTGCCTTAAAAATTGATTTTTAGGTAATAATTTCACATTTTCTAGTCAAAAATGCATGTGAAAATAACCGATTGCAATTAAAATTATTCAGTTTTGATTAAGGATTCTACTATTTTCCTCGAAAATTCGTCGTTTCGTTTGAAAATTCATTTACTTCGTTCCATGTTCAAAATGTTGTTAAAAATTTAATTTTTGGTAAAGATTAATTAGTTTAGTTGGCAATTAATTCATTTAACTGAAAGTATTTTGTTATAAATTCTTTTCCACTGGTTACACTTTATTATTTTATATTTTTTTATTTTTTTTATTTTTATCAAAAATATTTTTGGACCGAAATATCAACTATAACATTTTTATAAAGATTTAGCATTTTACAAGAAATTGATTTTTTGTTTTTGAAAATTTGGCTATATTTTTGAAAACTCGTTTTTTCTTGAAAATTAATATAGTGCACTTTATTTACAAGATTCTATTTTACTGTGTTTGTGAAAAATCTCACTATTTCCCCTGTTTTTAGAGCATATTAAGCTACGAAAGCTGTTATCGATAAATATGAAAAAAGGTTTTTAGCACATACTTTGTACACTCCACCCCATTCACAACTACTTAACAAATATAACCTTTTTTGAAACCATTAAAAATAAATATAATAAAAAGTTTAGAACTCTTTCATAGAAATTATCTCATCTGTTGAATTTTTTAGCATTATTAAAAACGCAAATAACTCAGTAAATTACGCATTTTCTTCAAGAGAACATCAATTTTGCTCTAACAAATCGAATTTCTGTTAATCTGTTTGGATTTTGTTATTTTTCTTGTATACATTTTTTCACGTTAAATTTTCTCCTTCCAATCCCCAAATCTTCTTGCGTAATTTTCGGATGACCCTTTAGCAGTGTACCATATGTGCACGCAGTAACATATGGTACATATTGTGATTAAATTTTTACCCAGTTCGTACAAACTCAAATCAAGCCTAAAGCAAAGCAATTGTGATGGAATAAACATGAAGGCACACACTTTCAGATTGACTGATAGTTTAAAAAAAGGAACATCAAGTTATAGATATGTTATATAATTATATTCACCAATAGAACTGAAGATAATTGCCAATATTAAGACGAGAGTAGAAACAATCCTCATTTTTTATAATTAGAGAAAAATTAATTGATTTATTAATGAACAATTTCAGTAACAATGTAGTTGATGAATATTCTAGTTCTTTATTAGATCATATAGTACAACCTGAAGTTGTCATCTCTTAGAATATAGGCGCCAAACTTATCTTGCTCAGATGTTTGCATTTCATTAGTCAGTTTCAAGGGGAAAAAATGATTGATTTAATTCGTCAAACTGATATCGCAATTTATATATTTTTTTTGTTCAAGCTCAATCTGTCGCTTTCAATGTAAAATGTATACACAGTGTATACATTTCCTACTAAAACTGTCCATTCGACGCCATGCAAAATTAATATAAATTTAAAAAAAAATACACGATGTCTACCTAATGGATGATTTCGTAATTCCTGGTCATTTATCGGTTTTCCCCCAGTCAATTTTAAATAATTAAATTCCTTTTTTTTACTGCGCTATTAAGAAAATTAAAGGAAAATAAATCGATATTGCGTATTTGAAAACATTGTTGCTCATCACTATATAAAGGAGAAGTCGACTTACACAAGCAGTATAATGGTTAATCAGATTTTGATAACATTTTTAATGTTTTGGTAGTCGATTGAAATTTGTACAAGTCAAATTCTATGTTTCTACACATTAGCCGAGATAAAGTATCTTTGAAAAGCTTAATTATAGATTATTTTGGTCAACGCAACTTTAATTTGTAATTATGAAAAATAATCCACCCTTTTTCCAGCTCTATAAATTACCAATAATAATTGCTAATTTTTTCAATTTGATAACCATTCTTTCGAACTGATGACCTTGAGAAGCGTTATTGCAAATATTTTCAGGGGGAAATATAAATATATTTTGAAGCTTTCACAGGATGTATGGCATTTCCACAGATTTCCTGGGAAATGAAGAATCATGCTTCTAATTGACAATTCAAAATATATATTTTTAAATGATATGATTTATTAGATTTGGTTTGAAATTGACAAATTGATGGCTTAAATGTTCAACAGGTTAAATCATCAACCAAACGAGACTTATTTTCAACTTAACAGTGGCATGTCAAACCGAAAAGAACTAAATCTCTACTCAAGTAGATAAATTTCTAAGCCTAATAGATGGATTTTCAATAAAAGAGTTGAATTTTTAACCGATGAAACATTTTTCAGCCCAGAAAGAAAAAATTTCAACAAAAATTTGATTTTAATTATATATTTTAAATATTTATGAAACTCCAGCTAGGCTCTTTTTGAATTTGACACTTAAGCTTTAGGAATTAATAATATCTGAGAAATTTAAAACGGTTAGTTTGGGACAATATTTTCGATTTTGTGTTGGACAGGATCGCAATGAATAATTAAGCCTATTTCCAAATGTCATTTCGAATCTTTGGTATTTGTTAAATAAAAAACGTAATTAAAATCAATTTAACAAATTGTATTTCTTTAAATTCTAAGCTATCATAAACTTCTTTCGTAACACCAAAATTAAAAATTAACCTTAGCAGTGAACGATTTGGAAAAAGGGTAAGACAATTATGAATAAATTGGTACTGCTTTCGATAACTCAACAACCTCAGCAGTGTTTCATATTTTTTCACGGAGCTTTTACATTTATTTTAAACTAAATAAATGATTAATAGTTTGATTTATTCAAAACAAATGTTCAGAAGTTATAGAAAGAGAACATATTTCATTATCAAAAAATGCACGATATATATTCCGCTAAAGTTTACGAACTTGATACGTTAAGCGTTTTTTCGGTTACTGTCAAAAAAAAGGTAAAAAGTATTTCTTAAACGAAACCAAATTTCAGTAATAGTTTCTTATTTTGTGTTATATTACTAGGACTTCAAGTTTACCTTCAACTTTACAATTACCCATAAATAAATAAGATCCTCTAATGTTACAGTATCGAAGAATATTGACTTCAGTCCAAACTATTTTTCCAACTCTTAAGACTCTCTCTTGTATCATTTTTCTCGTAAAATATATTCACAAGAGAATACAGGGCGACTTTCTGATCAGATCCTAAAAACAAAGACTAGGGATTTTTTAAAGCATTGAACTCTTTCCAATGTAATAAACTGATTATTTATTTGTAGTTACCAGTAACTTGCAACATTTTTGGCCGACATCGGATCCAAAACAATATTGGCAGTGACTAGTATTACGAAATTTTCCGTAACTTTACTTTTTTTTAAATTAATTACTCGTGTGCAGGAATGGCGATTACATTTGTGATTCGAAAATTCTTTGAGATTACGAAACGGGGACCTAATGGAGTTTCAGCGGCCAAGTCTAGGGGCAATTCGAATACCGTGCCACTTATGTTTATGCCCACCCGTTTTCCATCTTAATTATATATACCACGAAGCAGTGTATTACTTTGCAGTATTGCAACAACGATACCAGTGGATGTTAGAACAATGTGTTCGTCGGTTGGCATGGGCTTAAAGGTATAACGTCCTACTCCGCGCAATTGTATGTGTATATCAGCAGGAAAAGTATATCTTCGAACTTCGAATCGCCTGGACGGATTTTTGATGGGAATGAGCCGAATAAGTCCGATGTCTTCAAGTTTAAAACCAAGTATAGTTAAAGAACCACGCATAGAAGAAGGAAACCTTGACCTTATATGAGCAGAAGGCTCTGCAGGAGGAGACCTGGACCTAGCACGATGTGGAGGCTCGGAAGAAGGAGAAGACCCGATTGGAAAATGCGGTCTGTCAGGTTGAAGATAACTTTCAGGAGACTGATGTCTATCAGAAGAATTTGTAGTTTCGGAACCAGGAATACCAGGAATAGGGGCGCCATTAGGTAAACAATCAAACTGTGAACTTAGCTCTGCAAAAAGAAGCAGAGGATTGAATTATATTTATGTTTTCACTATTACTATTACATTTTCAATTGAAATTTATCATTTTTGGTTAATGATGTAGCATTTTACTTGAAATTTATTTCCTCTGTTTTTAAAACATGTTCACCTGGGAAGACTGTTATAGAAACAGTTGAAAAAGTGTTTTTTAGCACATATTTTTTACACTGAACTCCATGCACAACTAATACAATAAAAAGTTTAGAAACCTTCAATAGGAACCATCTTATCTGTTAAATTTGTTAACACTATTAAAAACACACTGCAATAAAGTTTTGTAAAATGAATTTGGAAAGATGTGAAATAACCTTCCGGGGATTCGCCGAAGCCATAACTGACCTCTGAACGTGAGGAAAGGACGGCGAAAATAAACTATAAAAGATTAGGCTTACCGTCCAGCCAAGAGTCAGGCTTAGCTTAAGTAGAAATAAGTAATCTTATCCTCACAATTGTTTAATAAGTAACCCCAGACCTCTCAGGGCATCCTCGAATAGGTAGACTTGCAAATTTTGTATCTAAATACACGGGGCTTGCACGGAGAGTTAACGACGAACTGACAGTTAGTAAACAGAGGACAGACGACGTAAATAGTCAAAAACCTGGCAGCCACCAAAGAACCTGGAGGAGAGGATGGAAGACAACCGACACCGCGCAGCAGCTAAGTGGAGAGACCAATACCAAGTCGATCGTCCTGTCAGACTGAACCAGCAATGCTATGCCACATCGTTAAGCTCCACTTGCAGCGTCGAAGAAAAGAAAGGAAGTAAAGAACAAAGAAGAAAAGAAGACCTCGCTAGGTGGTTGCAAGGTACGTGGGGTACGCTTGCCTTCTAGGAATTTGCTCTCATCACGCATTGTTTTATGCCCCCAGGCAAGTGTTTCACTTCACGCGGTTTGTAGTTAGCGTCAGTGCCGCGTGGGTTATCCGAGGCCGCCTCGCGACCCGAAAAGCTGAGACACGCACAACTCAGAGCCCGATATTAGAAAATCGAGGCGGGCGTCTCTCAATCCAAACCGTGGATGGTAATACGCTGATAGACACGAAAAATGGCGTGGCGTAAACGCTGGTTCCTCGGGCGCCCACAATTGACAGATTGCTTCTGGGACGTGGTCTGTCGGTTCCGGGCATACAAACTAATGGAATCGATGCCAATTTAAATCTGTACCAGTGGTATAAGATGCATTTTTATTAAATTGTTTAACTTTTTAGTCTTTATGAAAAATTAAACTTCTCTCTCGCTCACGCGATTCCCACTCATATTGTTTGTCTTGCGGGAATTGGGGTTGAACTAGTCGAACTGTGGAGCGCGACGGGGCCTGAACCAGCGGGTCTCGGATAGGGTGACCTAAGTGGCAGCCATTTCATGTAACTTAGTTTTCTATCCTGGGCTTTTTCAGGTAGGCGGTGGTTAACTGTTTGTACAGACAAATTTGGAAAACCACGTAACAACACATAACTCAGTAAATTACCCATTTTCTTTAAGAGGACATTCAATGTTGCTCTAACAAACCGACTTTCTGTTAATATCTTTGGATTTTGTTATTTTTCTAGTGTATATTTTTTTATGTGAGATTTTCTTCTTTCAATTCACAAATCATCTTATGTAATTTTCTGATAACCCCTTAGGATTGTACCATATGTGCACGTAGTAACTATATGGTACATATTGTGATTAAATTTTAACCCATTTCATACAAACTCAAATAAATTTAAAAAAAAATAGCCATTGTAAGGGAATAAAGATTAAAGCACATACATTCAGATTTACGTATAGCTTAAAAAATTTACTTAAAATTATAGGTATGTTATATTACTATATTTACGAATAGAACTGAGGACTACTGCCAATATTAAGACGAAAGTAGAAACAATCATCATTTTTTATAACTAGAGAAAAACTAATTGATTTATTATTAAAGAATTTAAGTAACAATGTAGCTAATGAATTTTCTAGTTCTTCATCAGATTATATAGTATAACCTGTGGGTGTTATCTCTTAGATTTATAGGCGTCAATCTTGTCTTACTCAGATGTTTGCATTTCATTAGAGTTCGTTTCAAGAAAAAAAAATCTTTATCAAATTCGTTAAGCTGATATCGCAATTTATGTCGTCTTTTTTGTTTAAGGTCAATCTGTCATTTTTAGTGAAAAATTTATAAAAAGTTTCTACTAAAACAGCCCTTTTGAAGCTTTGAAAAATTATTATAAATTTCAAAAAAATACAGGATGTCTACCTGATGGATGATTTCATAATTCCCGGTTATTTCCCGGTTTTCTCTCAGACGATTTGAAATAGTTGCAAAATATTTCAAGGATTTCAAATGATTCTTGAAGATTTATAGAAATTCTCAAGCATATTTGAAGGCCACAAAGATTCCTGTTCTGAAACAAGGATTTTTGGAAATAAAATTATCATTCTGAACCTAAACAAAGATTTTTCAACAAGTTTATTCTTCTAAATCAGAATTACAATAATTTTGCGACATTCCCGCTCCATGTAAAAAATTCTTTTATGTGAAATAGAGGTTTTTTGAATGCCGGCGAATTTTCAATGTAATAAATGAATTTTTAACTGAGAGAGATAAATTTTCACTGGTGAATAAGTGAATCCTCCGAAGAGCTCACGGTATGGGAGCTTGAGTTGATCTTCGCTGGGATTTTCACTTTTCTTGAGTTTTGTCCCTGGGTCGACTAGAGTGGCTCATTTCGAAACTCTGCAGAAGTTTCTGTATGTAGCCTTGCCGACCGATTGAAACTTTACCATAAGATTGTTTAAACTTCACAATCAAAAAATAGCTTGCTCGGCCTACATCAAGTGACTGGAACAAAGGCTTCATCAAAATGTGTACCTAGTTGTTGACTGAACCCTTGAGCTGTCAGGCGAGCCTCCTGCTCTCGATTGTACCATCCGGGTTTAGCTTGTTCCGGAGAATCATACGACTGCCGATAACCTTCCCTTGGTTCGATTGATCTATCAAAATCCATGTCTCGTTTTTAATAATGGACTTCATCTCCGCTGCAATAGCCTTACGCCATTCCTGAGCGTCTGCTCCTATCATTGCTTTCTTTATCAATATTTCAGAAATGAAGGTGTACTCGTCATCTTCAATCGTTTCGTCTTCTTCTCGAACTGGAGGTAGACTCCTTTCCTGTAAAGTGCTGTTTCGTAATCCTGTTTTAATAGCGATTCGAGGAATTTTTCTTTTCCAAACCAGTTTTTGAGCGGCTCCCTTTAGGCCGTCCTGGCTTTCTCTTTGTTTCAGTGATGGGCACCTCTTCTATTGGAACGTTTTCGACTTCACTTCAATTCTGTTTCCATTGTCGAGTAGGTTACCAATGTCAACAAAACGACGATAGTTCTCTGGTTTTTTCATCTGGGGGTGAATAATTTATTTGAGTGTTAGCCGCTGTCTTCTGATTAGTACTCAAATATTCCCTCTTGACATCGTTGATCTAACTTTCTTTTTTCCTTGTTGCCTGTCTAGATAGTACACTTTGCTGTCAAACATTATCAGATTTGACACATCTGATATCTCCCCTCCCCATAATTTGTAAGGCGTTTTTTTATTTAGGCTTTTAGTTGGTTAACGATTTCTTGTACGCAGTACGAGTTCCCGATTTTGTTAGCGTAAAGTTCAGTGTTTCCCTTAGGGTTGATAACCTCTGCTAAGGTCTTTTAAACCCTGTTTATTTACCTCTTATTTTTGGGGTAGCATTGTTAGCCAGGTTTAATACTTTGCAGTCTGAATTGGTAATTTTTCGGAAACTTTTCTCGTCGTTGCACAGATGGCTTGTCATCCCACTATCGAGACACCAATTTTTACGTAGATCGATGGATCGATGACCGGACACGTTCAAACACACATCTTAAGCGCACTTTGCGGTTTTCTTTCTATTTTTATTAAAACGACATTTAGATTTAAAATGTCCAAGCTTTTTACACACAAAACACCTAAATTGATGATGGGATATGTTTTTGAGGAGCTATCAGGAGTTTAAGGTGATTCGACCGATCGAAGAAAAATGTCAGATCGAGTAAAAATTTTTGTTATTTTGTTTTTGTTATTGTATATCGCACAGCTAGGTAAAATGCCAGTCATGCATTGAATGAATCTTACCATTATTTTGCGGGAACAACATGAAAAATAGATCATGATCCAATAGAAAAACCAGATGAAAACAAACAAGCTCTAGGCTTATACTTACAATTTTGCCAACTCGAAAATACGATTCTGACAGTATATTGGAATAATATTTTAGAACGCATCGACGCGATATAAAGAAGAGAATCAAAGACTTTGAAAGCAAAAAATATTTCCTGATGAATGCCATAATAATAAAACTGTGTTCACTCCCAGGGAAGACATTAAAGTAAACGAATTTTTTATTATTATTGACAATCTCGGAACTGAGTTGTTGAAACGAAGTAATGCCTACAAATAGATCGACGGATTAGCCGGGAATAGCCGGGAAGGATTTGTGTTGGGAATGAGCCGAATAAGTCCAATTTGTTCATAACATATTTATATTATAGCATATTTTGCTGTTCCAGAGAAAGAAGTAGCCAAACTCATTTCTTCAACGGAAATCGAATGTAATCGCAATAGTTAAATATGCTTGTGTAAGTTGACTTCTCCAAACATTATACAATAATGAGCAGCAACGTTTTCAATTACGTAATATTTGTTTATTCTCCTTCAATTGTCTCGATCATGTAGAAAGAAAAAGAATTTATTAAATTATTATTTAAATATTCAATTTTTGTAGAATTTCAATATGTATTTTGGTATTTTTGACAGAAAATTGCATATGCAAAACCTTTTTTTTTGATCCAAAAGCAAAATATCAATCACTGGAGACGAAAAAGCATTCTTTTGGTCAAACAATTTTCATTCATTAACTGATTTTTTTTGCATAGTTTTGGGTTATCCACGAAAGTTTAATAAATTTATACAAATCAATTAACGCTACTCAAATTCACGGAGATAATTCTGTAAGGATATAGAATAGAAAATTTTCTCGCAGACATATCAAGCCTAAAGCAAAGCAATTGTGATGGAATAAACATGAGGGCACACACTTTCAGGTTGACTTATAGTTTAAAAAAAAGGAACTTAAAGTTATAGATATGTTATATAATTATATTCACCAATAGAACGGAAGAAAATTGCCAATATTAAGATGAGAGTAGAAACAATCCTCATTTTTTATAATTGGAGAAAAATTAATTGATTTATTAATGAAAAATTTCAGTAACAATGTAGCTGATGAATATCCTAGTTCTTTATTAGATTATATAGTACAACCTGAAGTTGTTATCTCTTAGAATATAGGCGCCAAACTTATCTTGCTCAGATGTTTGCATTTCATTAGTCAGTTTCAAGGGGAAAAAATGATTTATTTAATTCGTCAAACTGATATCGCAATTTATATATTTTTTTTGTTCAAGCTCAATCTGTCGCTTTCAATGTAAAATGTATACACAGTGTATACATTTTCTACTAAAACTGTCCATTCGACGCCATGCAAAATTAATATAAATTAAAAAAAAAATACACGATGTCTATCTAATGGATGATTTCGTAATTCCCGGTCATTTATCGGTTTTCCCCCAGTCAATTTTAAATTAATAAATTCTTTTTTTTTCCTGCGCTATTGAGACAATTAAAGGAAAATAAATCGATATTGCGTATTTGAAAACATTTTTGCTCATCACTATATAAAGGAGAAGTCGAATTTTCATTCACTAACTGATTTTTTTGCATAGTTTTGGGTTTTCCACGAAAGTTTAATAAATTTATACAACTCAATCAACCCTACTCAAATTCACGGAGCTAATTCTGTAAGGATATAGAATAGAAAATTTTCTCGCAGACATATCTTGTCACAATATTATCAAAATTTTTCTCGTGAACGGCTGAACGGATTTTAACGATTCTTACGTCGAAATTTTGGTTTAAAATCGTCAACTCTAGTAATCTTCCTTCGGAGTTTGAAAACATTGAATTGGTTTATGAAATTACTATTTTTTTATAAACAAATTGTACATTTATTCTCTTTAAAGCAAATTTTGTGCGAGTTATCCTCATTTGTAAAATTAAGTTTTCATTATTATTAACATTTTAAAAAAGAAGAGGAGGCTCGGAAGAAGGAGAAGACCTGATCGAAACATGCTGTCCGGAAAGTGGAAGGTACCTTTCAGAAGATTGATGTCTATCAGAAGAATTAGTAGCTTCGGAACGGGGAATACTAGGAACGGGGGCGCCATTAGGTAAACAATCAAACTGGGATCTGAAATCTGCAACAGGAAGCAGAAAATTAAATTGTGTTTGTGTTTTCACTTCTGGCATATTTTGTCGGATTTTAATTTTCTCTTCAGGCATATTTTGTTCTGCCGGAGAAAGAAGTACCTAAACCCATTTCGTCAACGGCAATCACAGGATTATATGTAAAAAGGCATAAAGAGATTGTTACATTCCTTTACAGGTCAAATCTTAAACTCTTCTGTAAGAAAAAGAGTCCCGAGGTACTGTAAAACCCGAAGTAACGTACGAAATACGGTTAGGTACCCATTAGGGGCGTTATAAAAACCGACGATGAATTTCCGAACTTCATCGAATCAAGCTTGAAGTCTTGGAAATTCTAAAGAATTCACGAGCAAGTTCTGTCACACTCGTCGCTCTTTCCAAGTTTTATTTTCTACATATTCTGGTACGTTTTGTCTGGGATGAATTTTGAAACTTGTTGGAATCAACCTAGAATTCTTAGGAATTAACTATGAATTCTTTTAACTTCTAAATAACCCCGCCGTAAAAAAAAAATTATTTTGATGATAAAATAGGCTGGAAGACAAAACTAAAATTCCGCAAAAAATGCCGAAAGAGGAAACTGAAATCCGGCAAATTCGACCAGAAGGAAATACTCGACCTTAAATTGTTCTTAAAAGAGACCGACGTAAAAATATGTGAAGTGAAAAATTGACTTTACCTTTCAAGCAAAACTTACAGTCTGCGAACATAATATCTTGAAATTATTGAAAATGAACTTCAAGGTTTATTTAAACTATCATTCTTCAGTCTATAAATGATCGAAATTCCTATTTATTTATAATAGGCTTTACATTCCTTCCACTATTGCCTTTTCCTTTTCTTCTTGTTCAAGCACTTAAATTCCAACTTAGTTATTAGAATTAAATCCGAATATCTCATTGTTTGTAGTTGAAAGTTGAAGATTCAACCAAATTTAGCATTTTAGTTGAAATTCATCACAGAAATGTTATCCTATTATATTTACCAGTAGAACTGAGGACAACTGCCAAAATTAGGACGACAGTAGAAACAATCCTCATCTTTTATAATAAGAGGAAAAACTAATTGATTTAATACTGAAGAATTTTAGTAACAATCTAACTTATGAATGTTTTAGTTCTTTATCAGATTCTGTAGTATAACCTATAGTTTTTATCTTTCAGATTATAAGCGTCAAACTTGTCCTGCTTTGATGTTTACATTTTATTAAAGTTGGTGTCAAGAAAAAAAAAAATTATCTATTAAATTGAACAAACTGATATCGTAATTTAAATACTTTTTTTTTGCTTAGGCTCAATCTGTCATTTTCAATTAAAAATGTATTCGTAGTGTATACTAAAACGATCCATTCGGAGCTTTGAAAAATTAATATAAATTTCAAAAAAATACAGGATGTCTACCTGATGGTAGACATGGATGGCATAAAAATTATCTATTTTATTTTCTGTTCTTGAATTTCAAATAATAAAGATTGAAGAAATAGGATTACAATATATAGATGTAACTCAATGAAAAAATGGGGTTGAAAATATGAGTGGTAAGTATTCTATCCACATATAAACTGAAAAAATTATAAACATTTCGGTTTTTGATACAGGAAATGCATCCTTGAATCGTATTTTTGTATCTTCATTTCTTTATTTATTATATGTTACCTCAAAACATGAGAAAATAGAAATTTCACTAAACATAATTTTTGACTCTTTAACTACGGTTTCCATATAATGAAAATCATATCAAAACCACGCACGTGTACTCCCAGAATACAAATGATTTTATTATAGCAGATTTTAATTATTTTAAAACAAATAACATTAACAAATACCCAATAATATTGTAAATTTTGTTTCATGGCGAATCAGGTAACCACCCACTCGATGATGATCTCCTCTTGGAAGAGCTGGGAGCTCGAAATTTGCTACATCTAATTCAGAAGGCAGTATTGCTAAACACTTGCCGCATCGTCCGGAGTTTTCGGGGTGTGAACAATAATATCGGATAAAATCGCGTGTTAATATTTTGAATCGTTGGTCTCAGTCGTTAGCATCGAAACTAGCGTTTGTAAAAAAGATGGATCCTTATGAGCAGGCTCTCCAGGATGAATTTTGGAACCTTATTAAGGGGACCTTCAGGGTTAAATTAAACATAAGTTCCTTATGGGTATACGAAAATAAAAGATAAGTTTAAGCAAGGGAATAAATTTTAAAAGTTCTGCTTGTAACTTTTGTGATGTAGAATTATAATATGTTTGGAAATAAAAATTAATATTCCACTTAACTATTTGCTCAACTGAATGCCAACATTAGCGATCTCTATACAAAAAATTGAATTGTAAAACCCTTCGGCGTAGCCAACTGATATGTAGTGTAAACACTATGTTTTTATTAGCAGAAATTACATCATTGAAGTTTTAACTTATTATTTTTTGTATTTAAATCATATTTTATTTATAATACATTAGATATTTTAATGAATTAGGGCTATTATTTAAATAATTATTAATTAATAATTACACTGGTTTACAAAAAAAAAAAAAAGGTGATGACTATTTGACAAGACCACTTTATCATTATGTATTTTGACGCGCTGAATATGAATCCGAGGTCTATTTACCTCCATCACGTCAGGTTCAAGGTCATTTCAAGGTCAAATACAGGAAAAGCCGTGCAATGAACTTCAAAAACCTTTTACATATGTTTTTGGGGTCGCTGAATATGAATCCGAGGTCTAATTACCTTCATAACGTCAGGTTCAAGGTCATTTCAAGGTGAAATACATTAAAAGCCGTGCAATGAACTTCAAAAACCTTTTACATATGTTTTTGGGGTCGATGAATATGAATCCGAGGTCTAATTACCTCCATTACGTCAGGTTCAAGGTCATTTCAAGGTCAAATACAGGAAAAGCCGTGCAATAAACTTCAACAACCTTTTTAGGGTTGCTGAATCCGAATCTGTTGTTCGTTTGATCCCTGAAGGTCAGCTTAAGGTCATCAAAAGGTCATCAAAAGGTCAAAATAACAGAAAATGCATGTTATGAAGTGCAACCAGTGGATATATGATAGGTTAACCTAAACTGTTAATCTAAACGTTTCAAACTTAGGGAAAAATGATGAATTCAAACAAGTCCAACGTGTCCAAATATATTGCTGCTACTAGCGTTACCCAGGAACAACGACGAGGACGTTGCAGCTTCTGTTCCCATCGGGGTGCTTGTTTAAAGTGAGTCCCCTTGCCTCTCACTTTGAGTAATCATCATTGTTGATTTCGAACTTATCGGGGTGCTTGTTTAAAGTGAGTCCCCTTGCCTCTCACTCTGTGGAGCCTACACTCTTCAATGTTGGCGCGCATTTTTATGGGTCTGCATCTTTCGTCGAATGTTTTTCTTAGCGCCTTTCTTTTGTGTGTGACTAAAGTATTCCTCTTCAGATTCCAGCAGTAATCTGATATCATGTGAACATCCCAAAATCCTTGATAACGCCTTTCCATTTCCTTTATATCTTGGTGGAATCTTTCACCTTGTTCTTCACTATAATTCCCCAGATTTTCTGGAAAATTCTCTGAATGGGAATCCAAAAAGTGGAGCTTAAGGCTCATTAAACATCCAATGGCTCCAAAGTTCACGATTAAGTCGCTCAGTATCTTCTTATAATTTGGATCTTTATTGTTGCCAAGAAATTTCTTACAAACATCGACGAAGCTTTGCCATGCTTTTTTTTCATCCGTCGACATCTTCTTTGGGAATTTTGGATCCTTCATCAATTCTCTTATTTGTGGGCCATCAAACACTCCTTCTTTAATTTTTGCTTCTGAAAGCTTTGGGAACTTCACAAATAGATATTGAAAAGATAGACTTTCTCTGTTCTTGAGAGCCTTCACAAGCTGTTTAATTAAGCCTAATTTTATATGTAGAGGAGGCAGTATTATATTAGCCGGATCAACCAAATTTTTTTTCATAACATTTTTCTCTCCTACAACAAAATTATTCCTCGATGGCCACACCTTTTTTTTCTAATGGGCATTTCGAGCTCTACTATCCCATTCACATAGATAACAAGGGTACTTCGTAAAACCACTTTGTTGTCCCAATAAGATGGTTACGACTTTCAAATCCGTGCAAACTTTCCATTGGTATGTCTCGTAATTTATTTTACGAAGCAAATGCTCCATGTTCACATAATTTTCATCCAATGTTGTAGAGTGCGCTATTGGAATAGAAGCTAGTTTATTCCCGTTGTTCAATAAAACAGCTTTGAGGCTCCTCTTCGAAGAATCGATAAATAACCGCCATTCTTTAGGATCATGTTCCATTCCAAATTCGCTAAAGAGCCCGTCTATATCATTGCTGTATACCAAAGAATCATCCTGGCAGAAGTATTTTCGAAAAGGCTAGGTAGGGTTGAACGCGATTCTATCGCTCTATGCGATTCTAAAACAGAAAACGATCACGCACATTGTCATTTGTTTCTGAATTTCATGCTGTTCTAA
>CAKNWT010334976.1:0-16440 GCA_932066315.1 Andricus coriarius
GAATCACTACTGTTGGGGAATGGAGTTTACATTTATTATTCTAAAAATTTTTGAGATTACGAAACTGGCACCTAATGGGGTTTCAGCGGCTAAGTCTTTGGGCAATTCAAATACCGCGCCGCTTCTTTCCCACCCTTTTCGCATCGTTATTGTATATTCCACGCAGAACTGAACTTCTTTCCACTATTGCAACGATGTCACCAGTGAATGTTGTTAAAACAATTCGTTCTTCGTTTGGCATGGGCTTAAAGGTATAACGTCCTACTACGCGCAATTGTATTGGCTTATCAGCAGGAAAAGTATCTCTTTGCATTTCAAATCGCCGGGACGCATTTGTCTTGGGAATCAGCCGAATAAGTCCAATTTCTTTAAAAGCATATCACAATATGTTTCCAGAACCAAACCTGACAGGAGAAAACATAAACCTGGTTCGAGGACAAGGCTCTGCAGGAGGAGATCTGGACCTGTCGCGAAGAGCAGGCTCGGAAGGAGGAGAAGATCCGATTGGAGAATGCCGTCTGGCAGGTGGAAGATACCTTTCAGGAGATTGATGTTTATCAGAAGAATTAGTACTTTCGGAAGGAGGAATGCCAGGAATAGGGGCGCCATCAGGTAAACAATCAAACTGCGAACTGAACTCTGCAGCAAGAATCAGAGGATTGAATTATGTTTGCATTTTCACGTCTGGCATATTTTGTAAAATTTTAATTTTCTCTTCTGGCATATCTTGTTCCAGCGGAAAAAGAGGTACTCAAACTCGTTTCGACAACGGGAATCGCAGGATTATATATAGAAGGGCAAACAGGTATTGTCAAATTCCCGGGCAGGTCAAATCTTAAACTCGCTTTTAGGAATTAAGGTACTGAGGCACTATAAAAACCAAAGTAACGTACAAAATACGGTTCTTTACTTGTCTTTTGAGGCATATTGTGTAGAAGATGAATTTCTGAAATTCTTTCAGTTAACCTTGAATTCTTGTGAATTCCAAAGAATTCTACAGCAAGTTCGGTCACACTCGTCGCTCTTTCTGAGTTTCATTTTTTACATATTCTGGTATGTTTTGTCTGGAGTGAATTTTTAATATGTTGGAAACAACCTAGAATTCTTGGAAATTCACGTTGAATTCTTTTAACTACTTAAGAATCCCGTCGTCAAAATTAATTACGTTCACAATAAAATAGGCTAAAACAAGAAACTAAAGTCGCTGAAAAAACTCAGAAATAGAGAATTAAAATCTGGCATATTTTGCCAGAAGGAAATACTCAACCTTAAATATTTCTTAAAAGAGACCCAAATAAAAAGGTGTGATGTGAAAAATAAAGTTTATTCTTTTGAGCCATTTTTCCAGTCTGGGAACCTTATATCTTAAAATTAATAAAAATTAAATTGAATGTTTATTTAAACCATTATTATTTAGCCTACAAATGATCAAAATTCCTATTTATTTATGACAGGCTTCACAGTCCTGTCCCGATTGACTTATTGTTCCTCTTGTCTGATTCAACCACTTAAATGGAAACTGAATTAATACAACTAAATCCAAATATCTCACTGTTTCCAGTTGAAAGTTCAGCCTCTTTGTTTGGAAAGTCTACTATTAACTTTTTTTTGTTAAAAATTCAACAATTTGATTGAATTTTTTTTTCTTTCATGACGCAAAAATCATTCTTGGTTCACAATTCAACTCTTCTATTATAATTTGCCTACTTGCCTTAAAAATTGATTTTTAGGTAATAATTTCACATTTTCTAGTCAAAAATGCATGTGAAAATAACCGATTGCAATTAAAATTATTCAGTTTTGATTAAGGATTCTACTATTTTCCTCGAAAATTCGTCGTTTCGTTTGAAAATTCATTTACTTCGTTCCATGTTCAAAATGTTGTTAAAAATTTAATTTTTGGTAAAGATTAATTAGTTTAGTTGGCAATTAATTCATTTAACTGAAAGTATTTTGTTATAAATTCTTTTCCACTGGTTACACTTTATTATTTTATATTTTTTTATTTTTTTTATTTTTATCAAAAATATTTTTGGACCGAAATATCAACTATAACATTTTTATAAAGATTTAGCATTTTACAAGAAATTGATTTTTTGTTTTTGAAAATTTGGCTATATTTTTGAAAACTCGTTTTTTCTTGAAAATTAATATAGTGCACTTTATTTACAAGATTCTATTTTACTGTGTTTGTGAAAAATCTCACTATTTCCCCTGTTTTTAGAGCATATTGAGCTACGAAAGCTGTTATCGATAAATATGAAAAAAGGTTTTTAGCACATACTTTGTACACTCCACCCCATTCACAACTACTTAACAAATATAACCTTTTTTGAAACCATTAAAAATAAATATAATAAAAAGTTTAGAACTCTTTCATAGAAATTATCTCATCTGTTGAATTTTTTAGCATTATTAAAAACGCAAATAACTCAGTAAATTACGCATTTTCTTCAAGAGAACATCAATTTTGCTCTAACAAATCGAATTTCTGTTAATCTGTTTGGATTTTGTTATTTTTCTTGTATACATTTTTTCACGTTAAATTTTCTCCTTCCAATCCCCAAATCTTCTTGCGTAATTTTCGGATGACCCTTTAGCAGTGTACCATATGTGCACGCAGTAACATATGGTACATATTGTGATTAAATTTTCACCCAGTTCGTACAAACTCAAATCAAGCCTAAAGCAAAGCAATTGTGATGGAATAAACATGAAGGCACACACTTTCAGGTTGACTGATAGTTTAAAAAAAGGAACTTCAAGTTATAGATATGTTATATAATTATATTCACCAATAGAACTGAAGATAATTGCCAATATTAAGACGAGAGTAGAAACAATCCTCATTTTTTATAATTAGAGAAAAATTAATTGATTTATTAATGAACAATTTCAGTAACAATGTAGTTGATGAATATTCTAGTTCTTTATTAGATCATATAGTACAACCTGAAGTTGTCATCTCTTAGAATATAGGCGCCAAACTTATCTTGCTCAGATGTTTGCATTTCATTAGTCAGTTTCAAGGGGAAAAAATGATTGATTTAATTCGTCAAACTGATATCGCAATTTATATATTTTTTTTGTTCAAGCTCAATCTGTCGCTTTCAATGTAAAATGTATACACAGTGTATACATTTCCTACTAAAACTGTCCATTCGACGCCATGCAAAATTAATATAAATTTAAAAAAAAATACACGATGTCTACCTAATGGATGATTTCGTAATTCCTGGTCATTTATCGGTTTTCCCCCAGTCAATTTTAAATAATTAAATTCCTTTTTTTTACTGCGCTATTAAGACAATTAAAGGAAAATAAATCGATATTGCGTATTTGAAAACATTGTTGCTCATCACTATATAAAGGAGAAGTCGACTTACACAAGCAGTATAATGGTTAATCAGATTTTGATAACATTTTTAATGTTTTGGTAGTCGATTGAAATTTGTACAAGTCAAATTCTATGTTTCTACACATTAGCCGAGATAAAGTATCTTTGAAAAGCTTAATTATAGATTATTTTGGTCAACGCAACTTTAATTTGTAATTATGAAAAATAATCCACCCTTTTTCCAGCTCTATAAATTACCAATAATAATTGCTAATTTTTTCAATTTGATAACCATTCTTTCGAACTGATGACCTTGAGAAGCGTTATTGCAAATATTTTCAGGGGGAAATATAAATATATTTTGAAGCTTTCACAGGATGTATGGCATTTCCACAGATTTCCTGGGAAATGAAGAATCATGCTTCTAATTGACAATTCAAAATATATATTTTTAAATGATATGATTTATTAGATTTGGTTTGAAATTGACAAATTGATGGCTTAAATGTTCAACAGGTTAAATCATCAACCAAACGAGACTTATTTTCAACTTAACAGTGGCATGTCAAACCGAAAAGAACTAAATCTCTACTCAAGTAGATAAATTTCTAAGCCTAATAGATGGATTTTCAATAAAAGAGTTGAATTTTTAACCGATGAAAAATTTTTCAGCCCAGAAAGAAAAAATTTCAACAAAAATTTGATTTTAATTATATATTTTAAATATTTATGAAACTCCAGCTAGGCTCTTTTTGAATTTGACACTTAAGCTTTAGGAATTAATAATATCTGAGAAATTTAAAACGGTTAGTTTGGGACAATATTTTCGATTTTGTGTTGGATAGGATCGCAATGAATAATTAAGCCTATTTCCAAATGTCATTTCGAATCTTTGGTATTTGTTAAATAAAAAACGTAATTAAAATCAATTTAACAAATTGTATTTCTTTAAATTCTAAGCTATCATAAACTTCTTTCGTAACACCAAAATTAAAAATTAACCTTAGCAGTGAACGATTTGGAAAAAGGGTAAGACAATTATGAATAAATTGGTACTGCTTTCGATAACTCAACAACCTCAGCAGTGTTTCATATTTTTTCACGGAGCTTTTACATTTATTTTAAACTAAATAAATGATTAATAGTTTGATTTATTCAAAACAAATGTTCAGAAGTTATAGAAAGAGAACATATTTCATTATCAAAAAATGCACGATATATATTCCGCTAAAGTTTACGAACTTGATACGTTAAGCGTTTTTTCGGTTACTGTCAAAAAAAAGGTAAAAAGTATTTCTTAAACGAAACCAAATTTCAGTAATAGTTTCTTATTTTGTGTTATATTACTAGGACTTCAAGTTTACCTTCAACTTTACAATTACCCATAAATAAATAAGATCCTCTAATGTTACAGTATCGAAGAATATTGACATCAGTCCAAACTATTTTTCCAACTCTTAAGACTCTCTCTTGTATCATTTTTCTCGTAAAATATATTCACAAGAGAATACAAGGCGACTTTCTGATCAGATCCTAAAAACAAAGACTAGGGATTTTTTAAAGCATTGAACTCTTTCCAATGTAATAAACTGATTATTTATTTGTAGTTACCAGTAACTTGCAACATTTTTGGCCGACATCGGATCCAAAACAATATTGGCAGTGACTAGTATTACGAAATTTTCCGTAACTTTACTTTTTTTTAAATTAATTACTCGTGTGCAGGAATGGCGATTACATTTGTGATTCGAAAATTCTTTGAGATTACGAAACGGGGACCTAATGGAGTTTCAGCGGCCAAGTCTAGGGGCAATTCGAATACCGTGCCACTTATGTTTATGCCCACCCGTTTTCCATCTTAATTATATATACCACGAAGCAGTGTATTACTTTGCAGTATTGCAACAACGATACCAGTGGATGTTAGAACAATGTGTTCGTCGGTTGGCATGGGCTTAAAGGTATAACGTCCTACTCCGCGCAATTGTATGTGTATATCAGCAGGAAAAGTATATCTTCGAACTTCGAATCGCCTGGACGGATTTTTGATGGGAATGAGCCGAATAAGTCCGATGTCTTCGAGTTTAAAACCAAGTATGGTTAAAGAACCACGCATAGAAGAAGGAAACCTTGACCTTATATGAGCAGAAGGCTCTGCAGGAGGAGACCTGGACCTAGCACGATGTGGAGGCTCGGAAGAAGGAGAAGACCCGATTGGAAAATGCGGTCTGTCAGGTTGAAGATAACTTTCAGGAGACTGATGTCTATCAGAAGAATTTGTAGTTTCGGAACCAGGAATACCAGGAGTAGGGGCGCCATTAGGTAAACAATCAAACTGTGAACTTAGCTCTGCAAAAAGAAGCAGAGGATTGAATTATATTTATGTTTTCACTATTACTATTACATTTTCAATTGAAATTTATCATTTTTGGTTAATGATGTAGCATTTTACTTGAAATTTATTTCCTCTGTTTTTAAAACATGTTCACCTGGGAAGACTGTTATAGAAACAGTTGAAAAAGTGTTTTTTAGCACATATTTTTTACACTGAACTCCATGCACAACTAATACAATAAAAAGTTTAGAAACCTTCAATAGGAACCATCTTATCTGTTAAATTTGTTAACACTATTAAAAACACACTGCAATAAAGTTTTGTAAAATGAATTTGGAAAGATGTGAAATAACCTTCCGGGGATTCGCCGAAGCCATAACTGACCTCTGAACGTGAGGAAAGGACGGCGAAAATAAACTATAAAAGATTAGGCTTACCGTCCAGCCAAGAGTCAGGCTTAGCTTAAGTAGAAATAAGTAATCTTATCCTCACAATTGTTTAATAAGTAACCCCAGACCTCTCAGGGCATCCTCGAATAGGTAGACTTGCAAATTTTGTGTCTAAATACACGGGGCTTGCACGGAGAGTTAACGACGAACTGACAGTTAGTAAACAGAGGACAGACGACGTAAATAGTCAAAAACCTGGCAGCCACCAAAGAACCTGGAGGAGAGGATGGAAGACAACCGACACCGCGCAGCAGCTAAGTGGAGAGACCAATACCAAGTCGATCGTCCTGTCAGACTGAACCAACAATGCTATGCCACATCGTTAAGCTCCACTTGCAGCGTCGAAGAAAAGAAAGGAAGTAAAGAACAAAGAAGAAAAGAAGACCTCGCTAGGTGGTTGCAAGGTACGTGGGGTACGCTTGCCTTCTAGGCATTTGCTCTCATCACGCATTGTTTTATGCCCCCAGGCAAGTGTTTCACTTCACGCGGTTTGTAGTTAGCGTCAGTGCCGCGTGGGTTATCCGAGGCCGCCTCGCGACCCGAAAAGCTGAGACACGCACAACTCAGAGCCCGATATTAGAAAATCGAGGCGGGCGTCTCTCAATCCAAACCGTGGATGGTAATACGCTGATAGACACGAAAAATGGCGTGGCGTAAACGCTGGTTCCTCGGGCGCCCACAATTGACAGATTGCTTCTGGGACGTGGTCTGTCGGTTCCGGGCATACAAACTAATGGAATCGATGCCAATTTAAATCTGTACCAGTGGTATAAGATGCATTTTTATTAAATTGTTTAACTTTTTAGTCTTTATGAAAAATTAAACTTCTCTCTCGCTCACGCGATTCCCACTCATATTGTTTGTCTTGCGGGAATTGGGGTTGAACTAGTCGAACTGTGGAGCGCGACGGGGCCTGAACCAGCGGGTCTCGGATAGGGTGACCTAAGTGGCAGCCATTTCATGTAACTTAGTTTTCTATCCTGGGCTTTTTCAGGTAGGCGGTGGTTAACTGTTTGTACAGACAAATTTGGAAAACCACGTAACAACACATAACTCAGTAAATTACCCATTTTCTTTAAGAGGACATTCAATGTTGCTCTAACAAACCGACTTTCTGTTAATATCTTTGGATTTTGTTATTTTTCTAGTGTATATTTTTTTATGTGAGATTTTCTTCTTTCAATTCTCAAATCATCTTATGTAATTTTCTGATAACCCCTTAGGATTGTACCATATGTGCACGTAGTAACTATATGGTACATATTGTGATTAAATTTTAACCCATTTCATACAAACTCAAATAAATTTAAAAAAAAATAGCCATTGTAAGGGAATAAAGATTAAAGCACATACATTCAGATTTACGTATAGCTTAAAAAATTTACTTAAAATTATAGGTATGTTATATTACTATATTTACGAATAGAACTGAGGACTACTGCCAATATTAAGACGAAAGTAGAAACAATCATCATTTTTTATAACTAGAGAAAAACTAATTGATTTATTATTAAAGAATTTAAGTAACAATGTAGCTAATGAATTTTCTAGTTCTTCATCAGATTATATAGTATAACCTGTGGGTGTTATCTCTTAGATTTATAGGCGTCAATCTTGTCTTACTCAGATGTTTGCATTTCATTAGAGTTCGTTTCAAGAAAAAAAAATCTTTATCAAATTCGTTAAGCTGATATCGCAATTTATGTCGTCTTTTTTGTTTAAGGTCAATCTGTCATTTTTAGTGAAAAATTTATAAAAAGTTTCTACTAAAACAGCCCTTTTGAAGCTTTGAAAAATTATTATAAATTTCAAAAAAATACAGGATGTCTACCTGATGGATGATTTCATAATTCCCGGTTATTTCCCGGTTTTCTCTCAGACGATTTGAAATAGTTGCAAAATATTTCAAGGATTTCAAATGATTCTTGAAGATTTATAGAAATTCTCAAGCATATTTGAAGGCCACAAAGATTCCTGTTCTGAAACAAGGATTTTTGGAAATAAAATTATCATTCTGAACCTAAACAAAGATTTTTCAACAAGTTTATTCTTCTAAATCAGAATTACAATAATTTTGCGACATTCCCGCTCCATGTAAAAAATTCTTTTATGTGAAATAGAGGTTTTTTGAATGCCGGCGAATTTTCAATGTAATAAATGAATTTTTAACTGAGAGAGATAAATTTTCACTGGTGAATAAGTGAATCCTCCGAAGAGCTCACGGTATGGGAGCTTGAGTTGATCTTCGCTGGGATTTTCACTTTTCTTGAGTTTTGTCCCTGGGTCGACTAGAGTGGCTCATTTCGAAACTCTGCAGAAGTTTCTGTATGTAGCCTTGCCGACCGATTGAAACTTTACCATAAGATTGTTTAAACTTCACAATCAAAAAATAGCTTGCTCGGCCTACATCAAGTGACTGGAACAAAGGCTTCATCAAAATGTGTACCTAGTTGTTGACTGAACCCTTGAGCTGTCAGGCGAGCCTCCTGCTCTCGATTGTACCATCCAGGTTTAGCTTGTTCCGGAGAATCATACGACTGCCGATAACCTTCCCTTGGTTCGATTGATCTATCAAAATCCATGTCTCGTTTTTAATAATGGACTTCATCTCCGCTGCAATAGCCTTACGCCATTCCTGAGCGTCTGCTCCTATCATTGCTTTCTTTATCAATATTTCAGAAATGAAGGTGTACTCGTCATCTTCAATCGTTTCGTCTTCTTCTCGAACTGGAGGTAGACTCCTTTCCTGTAAAGTGCTGTTTCGTAATCCTGTTTTAATAGCGATTCGAGGAATTTTTCTTTTCCAAACCAGTTTTTGAGCGGCTCCCTTTAGGCCGTCCTGGCTTTCTCTTTGTTTCAGTGATGGGCACCTCTTCTATTGGAACGTTTTCGACTTCACTTCAATTCTGTTTCCATTTTCGAGTAGGTTACCAATGTCAACAAAACGACGATAGTTCTCTGGTTTTGTCATCTGGGGGTGAATAATTTATTTGAGTGTTAGCCGCTGTCTTCTGATTAGTACTCAAATATTCCCTCTTGACATCGTTGATCTAACATTCTTTTTTCCTTGTTGCCTGTCTAGATAGTACACTTTGCTGTCAAACATTATCAGATTTGACACATCTGATATCTCCCCTCCCCATAATTTGTAAGGCGTTTTTTTATTTAGGCTTTTAGTTGGTTAACGATTTCTTGTACGCAGTACGAGTTCCCGATTTTGTTAGCGTAAAGTTCAGTGTTTCCCTTAGGGTTGATAACCTCTGCTAAGGTCTTTTAAACCCTGTTTATTTACCTCTTATTTTTGGGGTAGCATTGTTAGCCAGGTTTAATACTTTGCTGTCTGAATTGGTAATTTTTCGGAAACTTTTCTCGTCGTTGCACAGATGGCTTGTCATCCCACTATCGAGACACCAATTTTTACGTAGATCGATGGATCGATGACCGGACACGTTCAAACACACATCTTAAGCGCACTTTGCGGATTTCTTTCTATTTTTATTAAAACGACATTTAGATTTAAAATGTCCAAGCTTTTTACACACAAAACACCTAAATTGATGATCGGATATGTTTTTGAGGAGCTATCAGGAGTTTAAGGTGATTCGACCGATCGAAGAAAAATGTCAGATCGAGTAAAAATTTTTGTTATTTTGTTTTTGTTATTGTATATCGCACAGCTAGGTAAAATGCCAGTCATGCATTGAATGAATCTTACCATTATTTTGCGGGAACAGCATGAAAAATAGATCATGATCCAATAGAAAAACCAGATGAAAACAAACAAGCTCTAGGCTTATACTTACAATTTTGCCAACTCGAAAATACGATTCTGACAGTATATTGGATTAATATTTTAGAACGCATCGACGCGATATAAAGAAGAGAATCAAAGACTTTGAAAGCAAAAAATATTTCCTGATGAATGCCATAATAATAAAACTGTGTTCACTCCCAGGGAAGACATTAAAGTAAACGAATTTTTTATTATTATTGACAATCTCGGAACTGAGTTGTTGAAACGAAGTAATGCCTACAAATAGATCGACGGATTAGCCGGGAATAGCCGGGAAGGATTTGTGTTGGGAATGAGCCGAATAAGTCCAATTTGTTCATAACATATTTATATTATAGCATATTTTGCTGTTCCAGAGAAAGAAGTAGCCAAACTCATTTCTTCAACGGGAATCGAATGTAATCGCAATAGTTAAATATGCTTGTGTAAGTTGACTTCTCCAAACATTATACAATAATGAGCAGCAACGTTTTCAATTACGTAATATTTGTTTATTCTCCTTCAATTGTCTCGATCATGTAGAAAGAAAAAGAATTTATTAAATTATTATTTAAATATTCAATTTTTGTAGAATTTCAATATGTATTTTGGTATTTTTGACAGAAAATTGCATATGCAAAACCTTTTTTTTTGATCCAAAAGCAAAATATCAATCACTGGAGACGAAAAAGCATTCTTTTGGTCAAACAATTTTCATTCATTAACTGATTTTTTTTGCATAGTTTTGGGTTATCCACGAAAGTTTAATAAATTTATACAAATCAATTAACGCTACTCAAATTCACGGAGATAATTCTGTAAGGATATAGAATAGAAAATTTTCTCGCAGACATATCAAGCCTAAAGCAAAGCAATTGTGATGGAATAAACATGAGGGCACACACTTTCAGGTTGACTTATAGTTTAAAAAAAAGGAACTTAAAGTTATAGATATGTTATATAATTATATTCACCAATAGAACGGAAGAAAATTGCCAATATTAAGATGAGAGTAGAAACAATCCTCATTTTTTATAATTGGAGAAAAATTAATTGATTTATTAATGAAAAATTTCAGTAACAATGTAGCTGATGAATATCCTAGTTCTTTATTAGATTATATAGTATAACCTGAAGTTGTTATCTCTTAGAATATAGGCGCCAAACTTATCTTGCTCAGATGTTTGCATTTCATTAGTCAGTTTCAAGGGGAAAAAATGATTTATTTAATTCGTCAAACTGATATCGCAATTTATATATTTTTTTTGTTCAAGCTCAATCTGTCGCTTTCAATGTAAAATGTATACACAGTGTATACATTTTCTACTAAAACTGTCCATTCGACGCCATGCAAAATTAATATAAATTTAAAAAAAAATACACGATGTCTATCTAATGGATGATTTCGTAATTCCCGGTCATTTATCGGTTTTCCCCCAGTCAATTTTAAATTAATAAATTCTTTTTTTTTCCTGCGCTATTGAGACAATTAAAGGAAAATAAATCGATATTGCGTATTTGAAAACATTTTTGCTCATCACTATATAAAGGAGAAGTCGAATTTTCATTCACTAACTGATTTTTTTGCATAGTTTTGGGTTTTCCACGAAAGTTTAATAAATTTATACAACTCAATCAACCCTACTCAAATTCACGGAGCTAATTCTGTAAGGATATAGAATAGAAAATTTTCTCGCAGACATATCTTGTCACAATATTATCAAAATTTTTCTCGTGAACGGCTGAACGGATTTTAACGATTCTTACGTCGAAATTTTGGTTTAAAATCGTCAACTCTAGTAATCTTCCTTCGGAGTTTGAAAACATTGAATTGGTTTATGAAATTACTATTTTTTTATAAACAAATTGTACATTTATTCTCTTTAAAGCAAATTTTGTGCGAGTTATCCTCATTTGTAAAATTAAGTTTTCATTATTATTAACATTTTAAAAAAGAAGAGGAGGCTCGGAAGAAGGAGAAGACCTGATCGAAACATGCTGTCCGGAAAGTGGAAGGTACCTTTCAGAAGATTGATGTCTATCAGAAGAATTAGTAGCTTCGGAACGGGGAATACTAGGAACGGGGGCGCCATTAGGTAAACAATCAAACTGGGATCTGAAATCTGCAACAGGAAGCAGAAAATTAAATTGTGTTTGTGTTTTCACTTCTGGCATATTTTGTCGGATTTTAATTTTCTCTTCAGGCATATTTTGTTCTGCCGGAGAAAGAAGTACCTAAACCCATTTCGTCAACGGCAATCACAGGATTATATGTAAAAAGGCATAAAGAGATTGTTACATTCCTTTACAGGTCAAATCTTAAACTCTTCTTTAAGAAAAAGAGTCCCGAGGTACTGTAAAACCCGAAGTAACGTACGAAATACGGTTAGGTACCCATTAGGGGCGTTATAAAAACCGACGATGAATTTCCGAACTTCATCGAATCAAGCTTGAAGTCTTGGAAATTCTAAAGAATTCACGAGCAAGTTCTGTCACACTCGTCGCTCTTTCCAAGTTTTATTTTCTACATATTCTGGTACGTTTTTTCTGGGATGAATTTTGAAACTTGTTGGAATCAACCTAGAATTCTTAGGAATTAACTATGAATTCTTTTAACTTCTAAATAAGCCCGCCGTAAAAAAAAAATTATTTTGATGATAAAATAGGCTGGAAGACAAAACTAAAATTCCGCAAAAAATGCCGAAAGAGGAAACTGAAATCCGGCAAATCCGACCAGAAGGAAATACTCGACCTTAAATTGTTCTTAAAAGAGACCGACGTAAAAATATGTGAAGTGAAAAATTGACTTTACCTTTCAAGCAAAACTTACAGTCTGCGAACATAATATCTTGAAATTATTGAAAATGAACTTCAAGGTTTATTTAAACTATCATTCTTCAGTCTATAAATGATCGAAATTCCTATTTATTTATAATAGGCTTTACATTCCTTCCACTATTGCCTTTTCCTTTTCTTCTTGTTCAAGCACTTAAATTCCAACTTAGTTATTAGAATTAAATCCGAATATCTCATTGTTTGTAGTTGAAAGTTGAAGATTCAACCAAATTTAGCATTTTAGTTGAAATTCATCACAGAAATGTTATCCTATTATATTTACCAGTAGAACTGAGGACAACTGCCAAAATTAGGACGACAGTAGAAACAATCCTCATCTTTTATAATAAGAGGAAAAACTAATTGATTTAATACTGAAGAATTTTAGTAACAATCTAACTTATGAATGTTTTAGTTCTTTATCAGATTCTGTAGTATAACCTATAGTTTTTATCTTTCAGATTATAAGCGTCAAACTTGTCCTGCTTTGATGTTTACATTTTATTAAAGTTGGTGTCAAGAAAAAAAAAAATTATCTATTAAATTGAACAAACTGATATCGTAATTTAAATACTTTTTTTTGCTTAGGCTCAATCTGTCATTTTCAATTAAAAATGTATTCGTAGTGTATACTAAAACGATCCATTCGGAGCTTTGAAAAATTAATATAAATTTCAAAAAAATACAGGATGTCTACCTGATGGTAGACATGGATGGCATAAAAATTATCTATTTTATTTTCTGTTCTTGAATTTCAAATAATAAAGATTGAAGAAATAGGATTACAATATATAGATGTAACTCAATGAAAAAATGGGGTTGAAAATATGAGTGGTAAGTATTCTATCCACATATAAACTGAAAAAATTATAAACATTTCGGTTTTTGATACAGGAAATGCATCCTTGAATCGTATTTTTGTATCTTCATTTCTTTATTTATTATATGTTACCTCAAAACATGAGAAAATAGAAATTTCACTAAACATAATTTTTGACTCTTTAACTACGGTTTCCATATAATGAAAATCATATCAAAACCACGCACGTGTACTCCCAGAATACAAATGATTTTATTATAGCAGATTTTAATTATTTTAAAACAAATAACATTAACAAATACCCAATAATATTGTAAATTTTGTTTCATGGCGAATCAGGTAACCACCCACTCGATGATGATCTCCTCTTGGAAGAGCTGGGAGCTCGAAATTTGCTACATCTAATTCAGAAGGCATTATTGCTAAACACTTGCCGCATCGTCCGGAGTTTTCGGGGTGTGAACAATGATATCGGATAAAATCGCGTGTTAATATTTTGAATCGTTGGTCTCAGTCGTTAGCATCGAAACTAGCGTTTGTAAAAAAGATGGATCCTTATGAGCAGGCTCTCCAGGATGAATTTTGGAACCTTATTAAGGGGACCTTCAGGGTTAAATTAAACATAAGTTCCTTATGGGTATACGAAAATAAAAGATAAGTTTAAGCAAGGGAATAAATTTTAAAAGTTCTGCTTGTAACTTTTGTGATGTAGAATTATAATATGTTTGGAAATAAAAATTAATATTCCACTTAATTATTTGCTCAACTGAATGCCAACATTAGCGATCTCTATACAAAAAATTGAATTGTAAAACCCTTCGGCGTAGCCAACTGATATGTAGTGTAAACACTATGTTTTTAGTAGCAGAAATTACATCATTGAAGTTTTAACTTATTATTTTTTGTATTTAAATCATATTTTATTTATAATACATTAGATATTTTAATGAATTAGGGCTATTATTTAAATAATTATTAATTAATAATTACACTGGTTTACAAAAAAAAAAAAAAGGTGATGACTATTTGACAAGACCACTTTATCCTTATGTATTTTGACGCGCTGAATATGAATCCGAGGTCTATTTACCTCCATCACGTCAGGTTCAAGGTCATTTCAAGGTCAAATACAGGAAAAGCCGTGCAATGAACTTCAAAAACCTTTTACATATGTTTTTGGGGTCGCTGAATATGAATCCGAGGTCTAATTACCTTCATAACGTCAGGTTCAAGGTCATTTCAAGGTGAAATACATTAAAAGCCGTGCAATGAACTTCAAAAACCTTTTACATATGTTTTTGGGGTCGATGAATATGAATCCGAGGTCTAATTACCTCCATTACGTCAGGTTCAAGGTCATTTCAAGGTCAAATACAGGAAAAGCCGTGCAATAAACTTCAACAACCTTTTTAGGGTTGCTGAATCCGAATCTGTTGTTCGTTTGATCCCTGAAGGTCAGCTTAAGGTCATCAAAAGGTCATCAAAAGGTCAAAATAACAGAAAATGCATGTTATGAAGTGCAACCAGTGGATATATGATAGGTTAACCTAAACTGTTAATCTAAACGTTTCAAACTTAGGGAAAAATGATGAATTCAAACAAGTCCAACGTGTCCAAATATATTGCTGCTACTAGCGTTACCCAGGAACAACGACGAGGACGTTGCAGCTTCTGTTCCCATCGGGGTGCTTGTTTAAAGTGAGTCCCCTTGCCTCTCACTCTGTGGAGCCTACACTCTTCAATGTTGGCGCGCATTTTTATGGGTCTGCATCTTTCGTCGAATGTTTTTCTTAGCGCCTTTCTTTTGTGTGTGACTAAAGTATTCCTCTTCAGATTCCAGCAGTAATCTGATATCATGTGAACATCCCAAAATCCTTGATAACGCCTTTCCATTTCCTTTATATCTTGGTGGAATCTTTCACCTTGTTCTTCACTATAATTCCCCAGATTTTCTGGAAAATTCTCTGAATGGGAATCCAAAAAGTGGAGCTTAAGGCTCATTAAACATCCAATGGCTCCAAAGTTCACGATTAAGTCGCTCAGTATCTTCTTATAATTTGGATCTTTATTGTTGCCAAGAAATTTCTTACAAACATCGACGAAGCTTTGCCATGCTTTTTTTTCATCCGTCGACATCTTCTTTGGGAATTTTGGATCCTTCATCAATTCTCTTATTTGTGGGCCATCAAACACTCCTTCTTTAATTTTTGCTTCTGAAAGCTTTGGGAACTTCACAAATAGATATTGAAAAGATAGACTTTCTCTGTTCTTAAGAGCCTTCACAAGCTGTTTAATTAAGCCTAATTTTATATGTAGAGGAGGCAGTATTATATTAGCCGGATCAAGCAAATTTTTTTTCATAACATTTTTCTCTCCTACAACAAAATTATTCCTCGATGGCCACACCTTTTTTTTCTAATGGGCATTTCGAGCTCTACTATCCCATTCACATAGATAACAAGGGTACTTCGTAAAACCACTTTGTTGTCCCAATAAGATGGTTACGACTTTCAAATCCGTGCAAACTTTCCATTGGTATGTCTCGTAATTTATTTTACGAAGCAAATGCTCCATGTTCACATAATTTTCATCCAATGTTGTAGAGTGCGCTATTGGAATAGAAGCTAGTTTATTCCCGTTGTTCAATAAAACAGCTTTGAGGCTCCTCTTCGAAGAATCGATAAATAACCGCCATTCTTTAGGATCATGTTCCATTCCAAATTCGCTAAAGAGCCCGTCTATATCATTGCTGTATACCAAAGAATCATCCTGGCAGAAGTATTTTCGAAAAGGCTAGGTAGGGTTGAACGCGATTCTATCGCTCTATGCGATTCTAAAACAGAAAACGATCACGCACATTGTCATTTGTTTCTGAATTTCATGCTGTTCTAA
>CAKNWT010334999.1:0-14169 GCA_932066315.1 Andricus coriarius
ATAAAGAAATTCGATTGCTTGTAGGAAATGTTTTTTTCGTCCCACGCCAAACCAAGAATATATTGTGTTATCAACATCCAATAGTGACAATCGTGAAATATATAAGACAGGTAGAAATCATTTGAGGTTAAAAACAAATATGATAAGCAATGATTAATGACTTTGTATAATTAATTCAATGAAAAAATTGCAAAATGGAACATAATAATCCTTGTAACCTGCAGTTAGATGGAAATTAAATTAAAACATTAAAACATCATTGTATTTTTTTATTCGAATTGTCATTTGAATTGCTACTTTTGTAAATTTTATGTCAATGCAAATGACCATTATTTACGTAAGATATTATGATTTTTAATATTAAAAACCTGTGAAAGAGTCCCAATTACTATAATGTACCTGCGGTTTAAGCTGTCAAATTAATTTTATTAATTTGTTCAATTTTCTGGGATCGTGATTATCATCTAATTACTTTAAGAAGTTTTCTTTTTCGGCTTCCCTGTTACCGTTTAATGTCAATGATGTAAAGTGTTTTCTTTCGAATAACTGACGCAGTGACTCTAGTTTTGATTATAATATATTCAAATTAAAGAAAATTTTATTGAAAACAGATAGTAAAATTCCAAAGGATTTAAAAAAAAAGCAATTTCATATTCGACTTACCCTAACTTATGCTCTTCCTAGGGATCGCGGGACCTTGTAGTTGGTGGTAGTGCCTATGTATCTCATCGGACTATAGATCTGGATAGGTGAACCGGAGAGGCTGCATAGCGAGGTGTAGCTACTCAGGGAAACTGACGGACTCTAGTCAGTGGAACTTAAACTATGGAATGATCCTTTCAGGGCGTAATGGCAGAGCCTCCTGGAATATCTTGGGCGTGAGTTCTCATGCTCCCACGCTACGATGCAATCGCCGTGTCAAGGGCTGAATGGTACCAGGGTTAACAAATCCTTGAACATCCCGACCTGTCCCCCTCAAAAGAGGTTGACAGGCCGGGGTCTTAATGGAGGTACCTCAACGGGGACTTTGGGACACCAGGTCGAATCCCATAGTATGTAGTCCCGCCCCCTGAATTTGGGCTTATTCACATTACAGACTAAAAATAGAATTGAGGACCACAAATGTAGCTGCTTAGGGAAACTGACGGACTCTAGTAAGTTTGAATTATCCTATACCCCAGAAATATACTTTGGGACTCATGTAAAGAGGCTTGCGGAATTTCCTACAAGCTGTGGTACCATTGATAAGTTAGAGCACGCCGCGGATTTTCAGCGAAGAACACTGACTACATCATATGAGAACAATTGCCCTTCCAACACAATTAAGTCTGGGAAGGGAGCAGAATGGTGGAATGCCCACCTGGAAAAAACTTCGTAAAAAGACAAGAAAATGTTCTGCAATAGGACAAATAGAACTGAATTTCCTTCAGACTGGGAGTTCTATAAGACGGCTTCGTGTAAACACAATAAAAATAAAAGAAAGTATAAGCAGGCGGATTGGAGAGGCTTCTGCGTGGAATCGAAAAACATTCTGGAAACAGCGAGACTCCACAAGATTTTCAACAGATCCGAACAGACTAGGAGGAGGAAGATTGGTGGAAGAGGTGAAGAGAGTTGACTGGAATTTCGCCGCGAAGGTCGCTGATTACAAAAAGGTGGAATGGGCCGTAGGGTAATTCTGTCCTTTTAATTCATCAGGGGCGGATGGCAATTATCCGGCGCTTTTACGAAATGATCTCGATTTAGTCATCCCTCCTCTGACGAAATTATTTAGGGTAAGTATAGCCCTCAAACATGTGCCATCGGCATGGCAGGATGGCCTTCATACCCTAACCTGGGAGATAGGGTTACACTGTTGCAAAAGATTTCCAACCAATCAGGGTAACATCTTTTATCCTGAAAACGTTGGAGAAGTTGATCGAGAGATAACTTAGGGATAAGATGCTTTTGCCCTTCCCGCTGCATGAAGGGCAGCATGCTTTTGAGGCTGGCTGCTCGGTAGAAACTGCGCTTCATGCTGTTGTGGCAATACTCCTCCAGAAGTCATCTTTCGAGAGGCTTTGAGATGTAGCGTGCCGGTCCAGCTTGTATGCTGGATGGGGGGCATGGTACGCCGGAGAAGACTCGAAAACAGTTTGGGAAGGGCCTAGTAAGGGAAATAGCTCCAAAGAATATGCCCATAGATGTTGTCCTGTCACCCCTCCTGTGGTGCATTGTGGTGAAAGGCTTTCTTCGAAGGATAAGTAAATAGGGGTACTATACTCAGGAATATGCGGATGGCTTTGTAATCCTAGTCAGAAGGGTTCATCTGAAAACGCTGATGGGTCTTATGAGGTCGGCGGCGCACATCGTAGAGCTCTGGGGCGATAGCTCAGATATCTCGGCAAATCCTGAAAAGACCAAGAGGGTCATTTTTACGAAAAATGATAAGGTTCCAGAAGTTGACGCTCCTGTATTTTGCGGTGGAGAGCTGACGCTTTCAGATTTAGCTAGATATCTGGGATTAATCCTAGAGAGCAAGCTGAACTGGGCGAAGTATCTGGAAACCCAAAGCAGGAAGTTTGTCATGACTTTTTGGATGATCAGGAGAACCTTTGGGTTAACGTTGGGTCTAGGCCCTAGAATGCGTGCGTGGCTCCACTCTGCTGCCCTGACACCCAGGCTTTCACATGCGGCCGTGGTCTGGTGGCCGCGGGCGGAATTTGAAACTATGCAGGACAATTTGACTGGAGCAATGAGGACTACACCCACAGCGGCGATAGAATTCAAGCTCTGTGAAGAACCCCTACATGTTGCGATAAACGCTAGCGGCACACGTGATGTGTCGGCTGGCATGGGCAAATACATGGACTCGGAGGACTAGATACACTAGGGTCCCGAGTGATATCAGTGCACTGCCGATTCTAAAGATGAGGCAAGATGAAATAATAAAACACTTCAACTTCACCAAAGAAATCTGGTATACAGATGGCTCCATGGGAGACGTAGGGTCAGGAGCAGGAATTTATGACAGCAAGAGATTGAAAGAGATAGGGATCCCACTTCGTCGACATGCGTCTGTCTTTCAGGTGGAGGTCTTGGCCGTCCTTCGCTGTTGTGCAACACTACGGGCAAAAAACACTGCTGGCAGACAGATTACGATCTGGTCAGAGAGCCAATTGACAATGTGGCACTCATATGGGTCCCTAGTCATACGGGGTTCACGGGCAACGTATAGAACGACCAGTTGGCAAAACGCGGCGTAGCAAATGAATACATAGGACCAGAACCAGTACTGGGAAAAGCGTCCCTGCATCCCTGCATGTATTATGCCAGTGTCCGGCATTAGCTAGGCTCCGGCAACAGACACTCGAGGCCTATTTTATGGGACCAGAGAAAATTACAACGCGATCAGTAGTCGAGATACAACGCTTCGTCAAGAGATCTGGGGTCGACTGCTGACAGTGGATAGGTAAGGGTATGGAACAATAGGCTTTGTAGCTTGAGTGCCAGGAGATATCTCCATGGGCTCCGCGCCCATTTTAAAACTAACTAACTAACTACCCTTACTTATAGCTACTGCCACACTTCATTCGCCAGGGGGAAGGAAGGAGTGGGCAAGGATT
Organism: Andricus coriarius; assembly: GCA_932066315.1. Taxonomy (NCBI): domain Eukaryota; kingdom Metazoa; phylum Arthropoda; class Insecta; order Hymenoptera; family Cynipidae; genus Andricus; species Andricus coriarius. Next base: position 3,606 of record CAKNWT010334999.1, read on the forward strand.
AGATTGATCGTTTTTGGGAAACGATGTAACTTTTCAGGTTCACACCTTTCCCTTGACCATTGCACTTGGTTAACAACTGCACTGGGACCGATTAGCCGTTTCTATTCTGGGATCAGTAAGCTGATTAGCAGCATCTAAACATTCTTGACGGTGAAAAACGATCTCTGCTGGTTTCACATTTAAATTACTACACATCTGTACGCCGTCATGTCACTTAAATTCGCGCTCTGTCTGCCGTCACTCGATACCGACCAGGTTCACCTGAATTTAGTAGAAACGCGTGTCCGTTGGTGTAGTTTGCAGGGCTACGTCCGTTGACACCTAATAAAAAAGAAGGGATTCTCGGTTGTGCTCGATAATTGACTGGGAGTACTGGAAGTACTGGCGTGGCATCATAAAAATTACTGCTGTGAAAATGGCGAAGGGCGATGAGAACTGTTGCAGTCATGCCAACGTAGCCATATTATTATTTGGAGTGTTGCGGTTGGCTTTCGACCGAAAAACTGCATCAATCATGGCAATTACGTGTAATTTTGCGTGACGTAATTTTTACTGTAATTACTGGATTCAAAAGCATGTATAATATCACTGGGAGCAAGATCGTGGCAGTAAGCTTGCTTTAATTTCAGAAAATAGTTATAATTAATTAATTATTATATTTTATATATTAAATAATTAATTGATTAATCAACCAATTTATAAAGGGCTTTAATATAAATAAAAAATGTAGGAATAAGTAAAGCAAAAGTTGCTTATTATTAACAAAAATTATCATTATTAATTGCCAAACGGTGCTGACACCTGACGAGAAATATGTAATCACGCGCATGGCAGCCCGCGATAGTGCTCAGAGTGCCGCTCAGCAGCGAGTAGAATGCGATTCATTTCCCGCACTTTTGGCTCTTTCCGCGTGGAGGCTCGCATCGATTCTAAAGTCAGCTGAAGTGTATCTTAGAATTTTTAGCTTTAATAGTTTTAAAAGTAAAACTATTAAAAGTGTTAGTAGTAGTAAAAGGGCATTACATACAAATGGGCAATACGGTTAAATTGCCCACAACTTTGTTCGATGGCGAGTTGAAACGGAATTACGTGGTAAATTTGGACGCTAAGAAAGCTCTTCGTGTTGAAACCGGTAAGTCCCTTTGTAAAATTGGTATTTCGTCTTGAAGTGGACAAAACAGTAGAATGACAGTGAATTTATTCTTTGAATGGGCTCTGAACGAGCTGGAAAAGGGGTTAAAGTTATGGAAAATTCCATAACGTTAGCCCCGAACGAGCTGGAAAAGAGGTTAGGGTGCTTTCATGCTCCTGCAGGCAGGCGCCTGCTTGTAGAGGCAGGAAAGCACCCTTAGAATTACGGAAAATTCCGTAACCATAGACAGTTCATAAGAAACTTGGCAAAAAAAAAGTATAAAGGAATTATTAGACTATGTACCCTTTTCATTTTTTTCTCTTTTGTTATACTTAATAATAACTTCATGGGTTTTATTGAAATTCCTCCTTTTTGGTACAAAATTAATCTTCTTCGTTGAAAATTCAACTACTTAGTTGGAAGTGGAACTACTTTCCTCAAAATTCATTTCTTCGATTGATCATTTTATTTGAAAATCTTTTTTTTACAAAATTTAATTATTTTGTTGAAAATTATGTTTCCTAGTTGAAAATTAATTGTTCTAACTGAAAATTCAACTCATACAGGAAGAGTATTCTCTTTTTTTGAAACTTATCTTTTTGGTTAAAGATTCATTTCTTTGGTTGAAAATGTAAATATTTTGTTGAAAATTCGATCCTTTTTTGGTTGAAAATTTATTTTACTAACTGAAATTTTAATTACTTTATTTTTGGTAGGAAGATCATCTTCTATCTAACTATTCCATTTTGTGTGGAAAATTTATCTCTTTTGATAGGAGTTTAATATTTGTTGTAAAAAAATGATCTGTTTGGTAGAAAAGTTAACTATTCTATTTTTTGTTAAGAATTCTTTGCTTTGCTTAAAAAAAAGCTATTTAGTTGAAAATTCGTCTTTTTTGTTGATAGAAAATTCATCTTTTGGTTTGAAAATTACACTATTTGTTCAAAAATTCATATTTTTGGTTGAAAATTCATAATTGTGATTAAACATTAATTTCTTCGGTTGAAGATTCGTTTCTTTTTAGTTGAAAATTAATATTTTTAGTTGAAAAGTAATTGATATAACTGAAAACTGTTTTTTTTTAATTTACCTCTCCAACTGCAAAATAAACTATTCTATTTTTGGTTTGTAAATTTATCTTTTTTAGTTGAAAAATATATTTTATTAAAACTGTATCTTTTTTTGTAGAAAATTCATCCTTTGAGTTTGAAATCGAAATATTTTGTTGAGAATTCAGTTTTTTGGTTGCAAATTGATTGTTTTAACTAAAAATGTAATTAAAAAACAATACTTCTTTGTTGAACATTCGTCCCTTTTTTGGTTGAAAATTTATTTTCTAACTGAAAATTTAACTAACTTTATTTTCGGTAGAAATACTATCTTTTAGCTAAAAATCCATGTATCCAGATAAATTAGCACGTATTCTACAAGAACTTTTTTAAAATTTAAATTGTTCCAACATTTAAAATAACTAACAGTGGTGAGATGACGACCAAATGCTCCTTAACTTATCAAAGCACATAAAGTTCGAGCATATTATCATGCTCGTGAGAATTTCTCTGAGCACTTAAAGTATTCAGAACACTACTTCAGACATGTCATATACATTATCGATCTGCTTTATTAACAGACTGCGCTTATGCCACATCTATCATCGAGCCAGTTCGAGAACAGTTATCCGTGAAGGGGGCAAGAAAGTTTCGAGTGGATTTTGGTTTGGCACAAAAGAAAACACCTTCTCGGGTAGGCATAGAATTACCTTTTTCTAAAATTAATAGAAACTCCAACATAGTTTGAAATGCTTCCTAACAATTATGAAATTCTGCAATAACATTCACAATATGACATCCAATTTCGAGACTTCACCATGTTCAATGTTTTCAATTTCAATTTTAGAACAAAAAATTCCAGAAGGTGATGACTTTCAGCATGATGTTGTAACGGAGGAGCTTACTAAGCATGAATACGGTGAATAATTGTCACTTATCATACGGAGGTAAAATCTTGCGGCAGTTTCGCAGCCAGCATCTGCATCACACGACTGCTCCTGCTCAGAAACTCAACTTCTGATGAAAATATATGTCGAGAAAGAGAAGTGGTTTTGTAATCCTCCTGTGGGACATAAGGCTGCCTGGCAAAGAATTTCCAAACTAATGGAATTGGCAATTTCCAGATCGATCCCAAACTTTGCAACACGAAAATGGATTCGCTGAAAAGGCGATACAAAACATTGACAGATAAAATAAAGGTTATCGGGGAAATTTGAGGGAAACGGCCGTACTATGATGTAAGCTTTTCTCAGAGTGTGTAGCGGACCGCGAAAAACTCGGGAATTTCATTTGACCGGGAAAAGCTTAAAATTTGTTGTATATTATCGAAAAATCCACTTTTTCTGCTCCTATGTATATTATATTAAAATGTCTATGTATACGTTTACTTTCAAAAATCGCAACAAGGCATCTAAAAATTGGTCTGGGGAAAAAATTTGTCCGGGAAAAACCCGGGGTTGTAGCTTGTACCGAGGTTGGTACAGTTTGTTCTGCTGCCGGTACAATTAATAGTTTTAAAATCGTACCCTTTCTCCCCGCAAAAAATGCACAATATCTTTGGCCGCAGACCTGTTATTTATCTGCCTGCTTTAGTTGGTTCAGAGAGGGATACGTCCAAACGTAGCAGTGAGAAGGCGCAGTTGCTAAAAGATGATGAACTGAAAGAGAAGAGGGTGGCAAGTACGTATAACTGAAATTTTGTATGTGGTGATTATGTGGCGAAAGTGCTTAAATTTTGGACACCTTATGCGCATTAATGACGGGAGAGGGTAAAAAATGCTTGATTGCTAATAATCTGGCTGCGTTCTCGGCCGAACAGCTTTCAGCATAAAAGAATCAAAAAAATTTAACCCGCGCTTTATGGAAAAGGGTACAAAAAATCATGTATGCATGACTTGATGTTTTCGAGTGCATCTAAGAGATTCGACTCTTTCATGATAAACGTAATTTTTTTCTAGGGAATCCAATTATTTTCTTGAAAAGTCATTTTTTTTGCTTGAGGATGAATCCTTTTTATTTTGAAAGTCTATCACTGTATTTTAGGTTCAGAATTTCATCTCTGGGTACGAAAATGGTACTGTTTGGTGGAACATTTATTGGTAGAAAAATAATATTTTCTTTTAATATTAATTTTTGTTGGTTGAATGTTAAATTTTTATTTAATTTAATTTCGTATCTTGCAGAGAAAACAAAAGCAGCTTTGAAAGAGGCGATGCTGACCCTCGCTCAATCTCTCACCAAGAGACTCGAGGCGAGAATGAAGTCAGATGAAGCAGGAAAGGCGCTACACGAAATGAAGTTAAAAGTTTTTAAGAAACTGGCTGGAGGACACGACTGATTTTCTAGCAAACATACGGACAGGGTACACGCGGTGCAATAGATAGTGGAAACTATCAGGTGTGTGCAAAGCGGAAACTTAAAAAGGTTTAAAACTCCACAGTATCTCTTGCGGATGATCAGGAGTTACCTAAAAGACCGGGCACTAACGTACACAACAACAGATGGTACCAGAACGAAGAAGATCACGGCCGGGGCTGCCCAGGGTCCTAAGATAGACATCTTAGGACCAGATCTCAGGAAAATCTCCTACGACGATATCCTGCGAATGGAGATGCCAGTGGGCACCTACCTGTCGGACTACGCGGATGTCATCATCGCTGTAATCGCAGCACGAAGCCCGGAGAAAATCCAATGGAAATTGGATCAAGTCATGTACCTTGTGAACGGGTGGATGCGACAACATGGCCTAGAGCTAGCGACGCAAAAGACCGAACTGGTGCTGGTCACCAGAAAACAGATTCCCAGGCTAATTACGATGCAGGTGGGTTCAGAGACTATCGAAACCAAGATGGCCTTGAAACATCTTGGCATAATGGTGGACTCGAAGCTCACGTTCTGAGAACACATCGTGAAAGCGGCGGATAAAGCAGCCGTAGTGACGACTGCTTTGGGCAGACTCATGGCCAACGTCAATGGCCCGAGGCCCAGCAAGCGACGTCTTTTCATGCAGCAACGGTGGAATAACGACCGATGTGGCAGATGGACTGCAAGACTGATCCCTGATTTGAGTGCCTGGGTTGGGCGTACTCATGGAGAGGTCAGCTATTATCTGACATGGTTTCTCTCGGGGCCCTGGTATTTTCGAGCCTACCTCTACAAGATGAATAAGGTGCAGAGTCCGAAGTGTGCTTACTGCGAAGCCAATCGAGACGACGCAGAGCACACTTTCTTCGAATGTGGACACTGGGTTGAGCACAGAGATGGGCTCGGCACACCGGAGAGTGTGGTAACAGAAATGCTGCCAAATGAGGAGACATGGCAGGCAATATCAAGCTACGTCGAGACAATTCTGCGACAAAAGAAGAAGGATATGGATGCGGAAGGACAATCGTCATAAAAGAAGCAAAAATCAAACTACGCTCAACCCGGATGATCATGGCTGGGCTGTTTTGAGAAGAAGTATAAAAGAAGTCTAAGTTGACACAACTGATGAGCGCCGAAGCGCGGCGAAATGGCCTTACTCCTATGTTCCTGAAGTACTGCGAAAGCGGTTCCCGGAACATAGGTTGGCAAGTTATAAAGGAGTTCGTTTAGTGGGTAAGGCTTCGGTCAGTCCCACACTCACCTTCGTTCCTTAAGGATTCGTCCCTAAAATTCGAATATGGTTAGTCCATAAAACATTTGACAATCCTCCTTTTCAAAAAAAAAAAATAAAATAAAAATTACCAACAACCTGGTAAAAATCTATATTTCTTGAAAATATGTATTATATGAAAATGAATGAGAAATTTTATATGCTATTACCATTTTGTATTCGCACTTTTTCCTTCAGCTAAATGCATCTGTATGATGTAACTGTATGAGTAATGTAACTGTATGAGTCCGGGAAAAGTTTTCTGCTGTTTTCCTTTCCCTTGGGTAAACTTCCAAGCAAATGCGAGCGCCTCTAATAAAAGTGCGGCTGCAGACGGTCGGAGGTAGATAGTATGCTTATGGGATTTTTATATGCGAATTTCTAACAAGGATGTTAATTAATATTTTGAACCATATTGATCCTCTATTGATCCACTGTAATTGAAATATTTAAAAAAATTATTTTTCTATTAACTTTTTTTGAATAATCAGAAGGCTGAATAACTGAATTTGGACCATTTTCAACAAACCTGGTTTAAAATATTGAAGCATGCAATTATAAAAAAATCATTTTAAAACTGCGAATTACCCCGATCAGAAATTTTTAAATTTTAAGTGCTGTTAATTCAAACATGTATGATTATTATAAACTTTCAATAATGAATTATGTAATTCGTAAAGTTCTCAACGAAATAGAAACAATTTTATTGTATGATAATCCTGTAAAACTTTCAAGAAGCAGAATTTCTCTTATCTCGACTTTTTTCATATCGTGCGCTGTTTGGCTAAACATTTTCATTTTCTTTTTTTTTTTTTTTTAATTTTCAGAAGGCTATAACTCTGGTACTTTACATTCAATCGAATAAAGTCGTAAAAATAAATTGTTCGAATTTGTGAGCACTAAAAATAGCAGAACATAGAATTTTCAATTCTTAAAAAACAATGTTCTTAACAATTTTGAAAATTCCTCAATTTTTCGAACTTTTATCCAAAATAATTGGCTAGCGACCTTGTGCTTTACTTTTAGGCCTTAGAAAGAGTGCCAAAGTTTAATCCAATCTGATAATTTCTTAGAAAGTTACATACATAGTTTATAACCAATTAAAACCAATACCTTTGAGGTAAAATTTCATAATTATATCTCCGAAGGACAATCTTAAAACTAATAACGTCGTCATCATAACAACTACTTAGGTATATATTTGAACTCTGATGATGCAATAGAATATTATTTCGTTACATTTGTCAACCCATTTATTCACTGAAGCATAAATCAGTTTTTCCTCTACATTGCGAAAATGAGGATGGTCTATATTTTCGTTTTGACTCTGGCGGTCATCTTTAATTCTATTGGTGAATATACTAATATAAGATATTTATCATTTTTATTATGGTTTATATAATATATGCATACGGTAATTTCTCAAGCCTGTGTATCGAACATAAAGTCCCCGTTTCCAGCTTATATTCATTTAATGGCCATTTGTATATTTATGTCGTCAAAAATGATGACGTCATAGTAGAGTGCCACTGAGCGAGAAATCCCAAGGAACGATACGGAACGAGACGAGGCATACCTGCTGTATCGGTATTCCACGTGTTATTTTTCCTCGCCTCGTGGCGTCCTTTCTCGTTCCTCGCTTCGGCTTTTCCGAAGAATGCGACATAATTATGTGCGCTAGCAGAGCAGATGGCTCGTGGGAGCGTTCTTTTGTTTGGGCGAAGTTGAAATAAAAGAAAATAATTTTTTAATTGCAGATTTGGAAAAATGATCAATGTTATTTTTGCTTCTTAATCTGCATAATATGACTAATTAAATTTTTTTTAAATGTAGAAGCTGAATTTTTCCAATTAACTCGTCTTTCGTAAGGATCTGATTTTTTCAATGTTTTGGAAGTACCTTTTGAACATAAGAAATTTTTTTAATGCTACAAAAATTATTCATAAATTCTGGAGCTGCTACGCTGAAAAAATAAGTTGTCGAAAGTTTACTTGACTTGTCACCCATTCTAGGATAGGTCACTTTTTTCGAATTTCATAATTTTTATTAAAGAACCGCAGACTTTATCGAAAAAGTGAAAATGTCATAGAATTATTGAAATACAATCTAGGAACATCAGTTCTCGAATTTGTATTCAGCAGATTTTGACAGAATTCTAGACAAGCATTCCATTTCGTATAAAATGTCCTCGAAATTCCAACAGATTTTAAATACAATAACTCTCCAGCACAGAAACGAATAACAGACTAATGAGTTGTCGAAGAATTCGATGACTGTCGCCTATATGATCTGTATATGCACAACAACAGCCACATTGGAAGGTGTCCCTGGCGGACCGGCCGAACGCAAGCATTACGCTACAGCGTAATGGCAAAGTAATGTTAAAGTAATATGGCATTATAATTATTAAGAGAAGCAAAATAAATATGTAAAATGTTGCAATCATAATAATACGTTAAATTTTACATTAAATGGCCATGCCGTAATTGCAACAAGTTTTTTTTAGCATTAAAAAAATGAAAAAATAATGTGTCTCTCATTGCAGTCTGCTGACGTAGTTTTCAAGTGGGCTGCCAACCTGCAGGGGCTCGACTTCAATAACAGCCACTATGTTTTTTTATTTTTTAACGCTGAAAAAGAAACCTGTTGCAATTACGAGATGACCATTTAACGTGAATTTTAACGTATTATTATGATTGCAACAGTTTACATATTTATTTTGCTTCTCCTAAGAATTATAATGCCATATTACTTTACCATTACTTTACCACTACGCTGTAGCGTAATGCTTGCGGTCGGCCGGTCCGTCAGGGTTTGTTAACGCGTAGAAGAATAACATTCAATGATTACATTAAAAATTGACTAATTTGAAATTACAAGCGTTAATAAAAGTTTAAAACTTTTAACATAAAAAGCGATTTTATTTCATAAAATTTAATTTTGATCCGTTGCAACATGTGTTAGGTTCGCTGCGGGATTCAGTAGCTAGGGATAAGTTGCGTTCGCGGCGTAAGATATAGGTGTCAGGTAGTTCGAATCCCGCCGCAGTTCGAACTGTGCAAAAATAAATGTAACTTAAGCATAAGTCTATGTGGATATCTATATAATTATGTAATACAGCCTCGAAATATATTTTTTTTAATTTGGCAACACTGGCTTTTATAAACTCGTTAGGAGCCATCGAACGTCTCACTGACTCGCTCTATCAAACGTCAATGATGGGATGGTCAATCAAAACTTCATTGACTGGCCTCGAAGCATTAGTGTATGTGTGTTTCAAGAACTCTATTGATTAAAAATTTCAACAACAAATTTTGTCCGTCTATATTTTTTACATATTCAGAACTCGATAAGGGATTAACTTTTCCCTGTATGAACTTGAATAAAAATTCTGAAAAAATTGAGCATATTGTGTAGTTTGAGAAACAATAATAACATTCACGATTTTCCCACTACTCTGTGATTGAAGAAATTTTTTATTTTATTTCGACTCAGCCAAACCCTATGATATACACGACATGAGGTACCCGAAAAGAAACGTTTCAGTGCTAAGGCATTTCCGAATTATAAAATTTTTGACATATGTAAGTGAATATACAAATATACATAAATGAATACTCAAATATACATACAAGAATATACAAACATACATACATGTATCTCGAAGGGGTGAATGATAAAATAGATTGTGTGCTGATTATATGAGTTTATATGAGTCTTATGACTGACTTATTTATTACTTATTATGTATTCAAATTTCATGAAATTTAAAAAATATGTAGGAGTATTCAAAGTGATTCAAGTAAGTACGCACTTATGATTTTTTAAATGTCCCGAAAAATATATTCTATTTGCCCGACATTAGACACCACAATATTTTAAAATTCTGCTTTGAAATATAAAAAATTAAATAAGTGCAAAATTGTTTATGCTCCAAATGACTTAAAAATATATCAATCTTTTCACCTTTCTCTTTCATAGATTGCATTGTTATCATTGGCAAAATAAATTTTTAATAAGAACGAAATAACACACAGAGTGAAGTTTAATCTTTAAAAATATCGTAACATAGTCGTGTTTGATATCAAATTAAACAGTAATGCACAAAAAGTATAATATGTAATCATATTTCGACTTTAACTATCCATTAAAGAACGCTAATTGGCATTAGCGCGGCAGGGTAGATAAATAATGCTCCGCAAGCTGTGCGCCCCAGCAGCACACATCTGTCGCATTCCTCGGAATAAGCGAGGCGAAAATGACGAAGTATGAGACCGATTGAAGTTATTTTACAGCGAGATTTTTGTTCGAATAAAGTTATTTGACATCGTAATAATATCTAAACCAAAATGATACCAAGCTCTTTTTTAACTTTGTTGAACAAGGAACATTAAGCCTCTATTTCTTTTCACAGAGTTAAGTTCGCAGTCAAGCAGAGATTGCGTTGTCACTGTCCGCCCGGTTCACTATTGCTCTTCTCCTTCTCGTCGTATACTTCAGGCTCCTGAGGAGCAGCAGCCTCTTCGTGCCAGGGACAGGTCGCCTTCTGGTAGCCCTCCTTCTCCTAAAGTACTTGGATATGCACTTGGACAACTTGGATACATTCGGCTTATTCCCCGCACAAATCAGAATCTACGATTTGAATTTCGAAAATACATTTTTCCTGCTGGTTATCCAATTAGGTTGCGAATAGGAGGAAAAGGCCATAGTCCCGTGTCAGCCCAAGAATATATTGTATTATCAACATCA
>CAKNWT010335000.1:0-14477 GCA_932066315.1 Andricus coriarius
ATAAAGAAATTCGATTGCTTGTAGGAAATGTTTTTTTCGTCCCACGCTAAACCAAGAATATATTGTGTTATCAAGTCCAATAGTGACGTTTTTACAATACTGAAGTGTCCTCAGATTCTTCGTGAAATATATAAGACAGGTAGAAATCATTTGAGGTTAAAAACAAATATGATAAGCAATGATTAATGACTTTGTATAATTAATTCTATGAAAAAATTGCAAAATGGAACATAATAATCCCTGTAACCTGCAGTTAGATGGAAATGAAATTAAAACATTAAAACATCATTGTATTTTTTTATTCGAATTGTCATTTGAATTGCTACTTTTGTAAATTTTATGTCAATGCAAATGACCATTATTTACGTAAGATATTATGATTTTTAATATTAAAAACCTGTGAAAGAGTCCCAATTACTATAATGTACCTGCGGTTTAAGCTGTCAAATTAATTTTATTAATTTGTTCAATTTTCTGGGATCGTGATTATCATCTAATTACTTTAAGAAGTTTTCTTTTTCGACTTCCCTGTTACCGTTTAATGTCAATGATGTAAAGTGTTTTCTTTCGAATAACTGACGCAGTGACTCTAGTTTTGATTATAATATATTCAAAGTAAAGAAAATTTTATAGAAAACAGATAGTAAAATTCCAAAGGATTTAAAAAAAAAGCAATTTCATATTCGACTTACCCTAACTTATGCTCTTCCTAGGGATCGCGGGACCTTGTAGTTGGTGGTAGTGCCTATGTATCTCATCGGACTATAGATCTGGATAGGTGAACCGGAGAGGCTGCATCGCGAGGTGTAGCTGCTCAGGGAAACTGACGGACTCTAGTAAGTGGGACTTAAACTATGGAATGATCCTTTCTGGGCGTAATGGCAGAGCCTCCTGGAATATCTTGGGCGTAAGTTCTCATGCTCCCACGCTACGATGCAATCGCCGTGTCAAGGGCTGAATGGTACCAGGGTTAACAAATCCTTGAACATCCCGACCTGTCCCCCTCAAAAGAGGTTGACAGGCCGGGGTCTTAATGGAGGTACCTCAACGGGGACTTTGGGACACCAGGTCGAATCCCATAGTATGTAGTCCCGCCCCCTGAATTTGGGCTTATTCACATTACAGACTAAAAATAGAATTGAGGACCACAAATACATCGTTTTTCGATCAACCCTAGGAATCCCGGTGGTTTCCAAGATCAGAAACCCCAGAAATATACTTTGGGACTCATGTAAAGAAGCTTGCAGAATTTCCTACAAGCTGTGGTACCATTGATAAGCTAGAGCACGCCGCGGATTTTCAGCGAAGAACACTGACTACATCATATGAGAACAATTGCCCTTCCAACACAATTAAGTCTGGGAAGGGAGCAGAATGGTGGAATGCCCACCTGGAAAAAACTTCGTAAAAAGACAAGAAAATGTTCTGCAATAGGACAAATAGAACTGAATTTCCTTCAGACTGGGAGTTCTATAAGACGGCTTCGTGTAAACACAATAAAAATAAAAGAAAGTATAAGCAGGCGGATTGGAGGGGCTTCTGCGTGGAATCGAAAAACATTCTGGAAACAGCGAGACTCCACAAGATTTTCAACAGATCCGAACAGACTAGGAGGAGGAAGATTGGTGGAAGAGGTGAAGAGAGTTGACTGGAATTTCGCCGCGAAGGTCACTGATTACAAAAAGGTGGAATGGGCCGTAGGGTAATTCTGTCCTTTTAATTCATCAGGGGCGGATGGCAATTATCCGGCGCTTTTACGAAATGATCTCGATTTAGTCATCCCTCCTCTGACGAAATTATTTAGGGTAAGTATAGCCCTCAAACATGTGCCAACGGCATGGCAGGATGGCCTTCATACCCTAACCTGGGAGATAGGGTTACACTGTTGCAAAAGATTTCCAACCAATCAGGGTAACATCTTTTATCCTGAAAACGTTGGAGAAGTTGATCGAGAGATAACTTAGGGATAAGATGCTTTTGCCCTTCCCGCTGCATGAAGGGCAGCATGCTTTTGAGGCTGGCTGCTCGGTAGAAACTGCGCTTCATGCTGTTGTGGCAATACTCCTCCAGAAGTCATCTTTCGAGAGGCTTTGAGATGTAGCGTGCCGGTCCAGCTTGTATGCTGGATGGGGGGCATGGTACGCCGGAGAAGACTCGAAAAAAGTTTGGGAAGGGCCTAGTAAGGGAAATAGCTCCAAAGAATATGCCCATAGATGTTGTCCTGTCACCCCTCCTGTGGTGCATTGTGGTGAAAGGCTTTCTTCGAAGGATAAGTAAATAGGGGTACTATACTCAGGAATATGCGGATGGCTTTGTAATCCTAGTCAGAAGGGTTCATCTGAAAACGCTGATGGGTCTTATGAGGTCGGCGGCGCACATCGTAGAGCTCTGGGGCGATAGCTCAGATATCTCGGCAAATCCTGAAAAGACCAAGAGGGTCATTTTTACGAAAAATGATAAGGTTCCAGAAGTTGACGCTCCTGTATTTTGCGGTGGAGAGCTGACGCTTTCAGATTTAGCTAGATATCTGGGATTAATCCTAGAGAGCAAGCTGAACTGGGCGAAGTATCTGGAAACCCAAAGCAGGAAGTTTGTCATGACTTTTTGGATGATCAGGAGAACCTTTGGGTTAACGTTGGGTCTAGGCCCTAGAATGCGTGCGTGGCTCCACTCTGCTGCCCTGACACCCAGGCTTTCACATGCGGCCGTGGTCTGGTGGCCGCGGGCGGAATTTGAAACTATGCAGGACAATTTGACTGGAGCAATGAGGACTACACCCACAGCGGCGATAGAATTCAAGCTCTGTGAAGAACCCCTACATGTTGCGATAAACGCTAGCGGCACACGTGATGTGTCGGCTGGCATGGGCAAATACATGGACTCGGAGGACTAGATACACTAGGGTCCCGAGTGATATCAGTGCACTGCCGATTCTACAGATGAGGCAAGATGAAATAATAAAACACTTCAACTTCACCAAAGAAATCTGGTATACAGATGGCTCCATGGGAGACGTAGGGTCAGGAGCAGGAATTTATGACAGCAAGAGATTGAAAGAGATAGGGATCCCACTTCGTCGACATGCGTCTGTCTTTCAGGTGGAGGTCTTGGCCGTCCTTCGCTGTTGTGCAACACTATGGGCAAAAAACACTGCTGGCAGACAGATTACGATCTGGTCAGAGAGCCAATTGACAATGTGGCACTCATATGGGTCCCTAGTCATACGGGGTTCACGGGCAACGTATAGAACGACCAGTTGGCAAAACGCGGCGTAGCAAATGAATACATAGGACCAGAACCAGTACTGGGAAAAGCGTCCCTGCATCCCTGCATGTATTATGCCAGTGTCCGGCATTAGCTAGGCTCCGGCAACAGACACTCGAGGCCTATTTTATGGGACCAGAGAAAATTACAACGCGATCAGTAGTCGAGATACAACGCTTCGTCAAGAGATCTGGGGTCGACTGCTGACAGTGGATAGGTAAGGGTATGGAACAATAGGCTTTGTAGCTTGAGTGCCAGGAGATATCTCCATGGGCTCCCCGCCCATTTTAAAACTAACTAACTAACTACCCTTACTTATAGCTACTGCCACACTTCATTCGCCAGGGGGAAGGAAGGAGTGGGCAAGGATTAGATTGATCGTTTTTGGGAAACGATGTAACTTTTCAGGTTCACACCTTTCCCTTGACCATTGCACTTGGTTAAAAACTGCACTGGGACCGATTAGCCGTTTCTATTCTGGGATCAGTAAGCTGATTCGCAGCATCTAAACATTCTTGACGGTGAAAAACGATCTCTGCTGGTTTCACATTTAAATTACTACACATCTGTACGCCGTTATGTCACTTAAATTCGCGCTCTGTCTGCCGTCACTCGATACCGACCAGGTTCACCTGAATTTAGTAGAAACGCGTGTCCGTTGGTGTAGTTTGCAGGGCTACGTCCGTTGACACCTAATAAAAAAGAAGGGATTCTCGGTTGTGCTCGATAATTGACTGGGAGTACTGGAAGTACTGGCGTGGCATCATAAAAATTACTGCTGTGAAAATGGCGAAGGGCGATGAGAACTGTTGCAGTCATGCCAACGTAGCCATATTATTATTTGGAGTGTTGCGGTTGGCTTTCGACCGAAAAACTGCATCAATCATGGCAATTACGTGTAATTTTGCGTGACGTAATTTTTACTGTAATTACTGGATTCAAAAGCATGTATAATATCACTGGGAGCAAGATCGTGGCAGTAAGCTTGCTTTAATTTCAGAAAATAGTTATAATTAATTAATTATTATATTTTATATATTAAATAATTAATTGATTAATCAACCAATTTATAAAGGGCTTTAATATAAATAAAAAATGTAGGAATAAGTAAAGCAAAAGTTGCTTATTATTAACAAAAATTATCATTATTAATTGCCAAACGGTGCTGACACCTGACGAGAAATATGTAATCACGCGCATGGCAGCCCGCGATAGTGCTCAGAGTGCCGCTCAGCAGCGAGTAGAATGCGATTCATTTCCCGCACTTTTGGCTCTTTCCGCGTGGAGGCTCGCATCGATTCTAAAGTCAGCTGAAGTGTATCTTAGAATTTTTAGCTTTAATAGTTTTAAAAGTAAAACTATTAAACGTGTTAGTAGTAGTAAAAGGGCATTACATACAAATGGGCAATACGGTTAAATTTCCCACAACTTTGTTCGATGGCGAGTTGAAACGGAATTACGTGGTAAATTTGGACGCTAAGAAAGCTCTTCGTGTTGAAACCGGTAAGTCCCTTTGTAAAATTGGTATTTCGTCTTGAAGTGGACAAAACAGTAGAATGACAGTGAATTTATTCTTTGAATGGGCTCTGAACGAGCTGGAAAAGGGGTTAAAGTTATGGAAAATTCCATAACGTTAGCCCCGAACGAGCTGGAAAAGAGGTTAGGGTGCTTTCATGCTCCTGCAGGCAGGCGCCTGCTTGTAGAGGCAGGAAAGCACCCTTAGAATTACGGAAAATTCCGTAACCATAGACAGTTCATAAGAAACTTGGCAAAAAAAAAGTATAAAGGAATTATTAGACTATGTACCCTTTTCATTTTTTTCTCTTTTGTTATACTTAATAATAACTTCATGGGTTTTATTGAAATTCCTCCTTTTTGGTAGAAAATTAATCTTCTTCGTTGAAAATTCAACTACTTAGTTGGAAGTGGAACTACTTTCCTCAAAATTCATTTCTTCGATTGATCATTTTATTTGAAAATCTTTTTTTTACAAAATTTAATTATTTTGTTGAAAATTATGTTTCCTAGTTGAAAATTAATTGTTCTAACTGAAAATTCAACTCATACAGGAAGAGTATTCTCTTTTTTTGAAACTTATCTTTTTGGTTAAAGATTCATTTCTTTGGTTGAAAATGTAAATATTTTGTTGAAAATTCGATCCTTTTTTGGTTGAAAATTTATTTTACTAACTGAAATTTTAATTACTTTATTTTTGGTAGGAAGATCATCTTCTATCTAACTATTCCATTTTGTGTGGAAAATTTATCTCTTTTGATAGGAGTTTAATATTTGTTGTAAAAAAATGATCTGTTTGGTAGAAAAGTTAACTATTCTATTTTTTGTTAAGAATTCTTTGCTTTGCTTAAAAAAAAGCTATTTAGTTGAAAATTCGTCTTTTTTGTTGATAGAAAATTCATCTTTTGGTTTGAAAATTACACTATTTGTTCAAAAATTCATATTTTTGGTTGAAAATTCATAATTGTGATTAAACATTAATTTCTTCGGTTGAAGATTCGTTTCTTTTTAGTTGAAAATTAATATTTTTAGTTGAAAAGTAATTGATATAACTGAAAACTGTTTTTTTTTAATTTACCTCTCCAACTGCAAAATAAACTATTCTATTTTTGGTTTGTAAATTTATCTTTTTTAGTTGAAAAATATATTTTATTAAAACTGTATCTTTTTTTGTAGAAAATTCATCCTTTGAGTTTGAAATCGAAATATTTTGTTGAGAATTCAGTTTTTTGGTTGCAAATTGATTGTTTTAACTAAAAATGTAATTAAAAAACAATACTTCTTTGTTGAACATTCGTCCCTTTTTTGGTTGAAAATTTATTTTCTAACTGAAAATTTAACTAACTTTATTTTCGGTAGAAATACTATCTTTTAGCTAAAAATCCATGTATCCAGATAGTTTAGCACGTATTCTACAAGAACTTTTTTAAAATTTAAATTGTTCCAACATTTAAAATAACTAACAGTGGTGAGATGACGACCAAATGCTCCTTAACTTATCAAAGCACATAAAGTTCGAGCATATTATCATGCTCGTGAGAATTTCTCTGAGCACTTAAAGTATTCAGAACACTACTTCAGACATGTCATATACATTATCGATCTGCTTTATTAACAGACTGCGCTTATGCCACATCTATCATCGAGCCAGTTCGAGAACAGTTATCCGTGAAGGGGGCAAGAAAGTTTCGAGTGGATTTTGGTTTGGCACAAAAGAAAACACCTTCTCGGGTAGGCATAGAATTACCTTTTTCTAAAATTAATAGAAACTCCAACATAGTTTGAAATGCTTCCTAACAATTATGAAATTCTGCAATAACATTCACAATATGACATCCAATTTCGAGACTTCACCATGTTCAATGTTTTCAATTTCAATTTTAGAACAAAAAATTCCAGAAGGTGATGACTTTCAGCATGATGTTGTAACGGAGGAGCTTACTAAGCATGAATACGGTGAATAATTGTCACTTATCATACGGAGGTAAAATCTTGCGGCAGTTTCGCAGCCAGCATCTGCATCACACGACTGCTCCTGCTCAGAAACTCAACTTCTGATGAAAATATATGTCGAGAAAGAGAAGTGGTTTTGTAATCCTCCTGTGGGACATAAGGCTGCCTGGCAAAGAATTTCCAAACTAATGGAATTGGCAATTTCCAGATCGATCCCAAACTTTGCAACACGAAAATGGATTCGCTGAAAAGGCGATACAAAACATTGACAGATAAAATAAAGGTTATCGGGGAAATTTGAGGGAAACGGCCGTACTATGATGTAAGCTTTTCTCAGAGTGTGTAGCGGACCGCGAAAAACTCGGGAATTTCATTTGACCGGGAAAAGCTTAAAATTTGTTGTATATTATCGAAAAATCCACTTTTTCTGCTCCTATGTATATTATATTAAAATGTCTATGTATACGTTTACTTTCAAAAATCGCAACAAGGCATCTAAAAATTGGTCTGGGGAAAAAATTTGTCCGGGAAAAACCCGGGGTTGTAGCTTGTACCGAGGTTGGTACAGTTTGTTCTGCTGCCGGTACAATTAATAGTTTTAAAATCGTACCCTTTCTCCCCGCAAAAAATGCACAATATCTTTGGCCGCAGACCTGTTATTTATCTGCCTGCTTTAGTTGGTTCAGAGAGGGATACGTCCAAACGTAGCAGTGAGAAGGCGCAGTTGCTAAAAGATGATGAACTGAAAGAGAAGAGGGTGGCAAGTACGTATAACTGAAATTTTGTATGTGGTGATTATGTGGCGAAAGTGCTTAAATTTTGGACACCTTATGCGCATTAATGACGGGAGAGGGTAAAAAATGCTTGATTGCTAATAATCTGGCTGCGTTCTCGGCCGAACAGCTTTCAGCATAAAAGAATCAAAAAAATTTAACCCGCGCTTTATGGAAAAGGGTACAAAAAATCATGTATGCATGACTTGATGTTTTCGAGTGCATCTAAGAGATTCGACTCTTTCATGATAAACGTAATTTTTTTCTAGGGAATCCAATTATTTTCTTGAAAAGTCATTTTTTTTGCTTGAGGATGAATCCTTTTTATTTTGAAAGTCTATCACTGTATTTTAGGTTCAGAATTTCATCTCTGGGTACGAAAATGGTACTGTTTGGTGGAACATTTATTGGTAGAAAAATAATATTTTCTTTTAATATTAATTTTTGTTGGTTGAATGTTAAATTTTTATTTAATTTAATTTCGTATCTTGCAGAGAAAACAAAAGCAGCTTTGAAAGAGGCGATGCTGACCCTCGCTCAATCTCTCACCAAGAGACTCGAGGCGAGAATGAAGTCAGATGAAGCAGGAAAGGCGCTACACGAAATGAAGTTAAAAGTTTTTAAGAAACTGGCTGGAGGACACGACTGATTTTCTAGCAAACATACGGACAGGGTACACGCGGTGCAATAGATAGTGGAAACTATCAGGTGTGTGCAAAGCGGAAACTTAAAAAGGTTTAAAACTCCACAGTATCTCTTGCGGATGATCAGGAGTTACCTAAAAGACCGGGCACTAACGTACACAACAACAGATGGTACCAGAACGAAGAAGATCACGGCCGGGGCTGCCCAGGGTCCTAAGATAGACATCTTAGGACCAGATCTCAGGAAAATCTCCTACGACGATATCCTGCGAATGGAGATGCCAGTGGGCACCTACCTGTCGGACTACGCGGATGTCATCATCGCTGTAATCGCATCACGAAGCCCGGAGAAAATCCAATGGAAATTGGATCAAGTCATGTACCTTGTGAACGGGTGGATGCGACAACATGGCCTAGAGCTAGCGACGCAAAAGACCGAACTGGTGCTGGTCACCAGAAAACAGATTCCCAGGCTAATTACGATGCAGGTGGGTTCAGAGACTATCGAAACCAAGATGGCCTTGAAACATCTTGGCATAATGGTGGACTCGAAGCTCACGTTCTGAGAACACATCGTGAAAGCGGCGGATAAAGCAGCCGTAGTGACGACTGCTTTGGGCAGACTCATGGCCAACGTCAATGGCCCGAGGCCCAGCAAGCGACGTCTTTTCATGTCGGTCACTCAGTTTATACTCCTGTATGGGAGTGAGGTATGGGCAGACGCACTGAAACAGGAAAAATATAGAAGAAGAATGGCAGCAGTGCAATACAGGGGAGCGCTGAGAATCGCGTGCTCCTATCGCACCGTTTCTGAGTCTGCAGCTCTTGTGATTTCGGGAATAATACCCGTGGACCTGCTTGCCCTAGAAAGGAAAACAAGTTTTCAGAGAACTCCTGAAGTAGAGAAGGAGACTGCAAAAGCGGAAGCCAGAGTAACAACGCAAGAATGCTGGCAGCAACGGTGGAATAACGACCGATGTGGCAGATGGACTGCAAGACTGATCCCTGATTTGAGTGCCTGGGTTGGGCGTACTCATGGAGAGGTCAGCTATTATCTGACATGGTTTCTCTCGGGGCCCTGGTATTTTCGAGCCTACCTCTACAAGATGAATAAGGTGCAGAGTCCGAAGTGTGCTTACTGCGAAGCCAATCGAGACGACGCAGAGCACACTTTCTTCGAATGTGGACACTGGGTTGAGCACAGAGATGGGCTCGGCACACCGGAGAGTGTGGTAACAGAAATGCTGCCAAATGAGGAGACATGGCAGGCAATATCAAGCTACGTCGAGACAATTCTGCGACAAAAGAAGAAGGATATGGATGCGGAAGGACAATCGTCATAAAAGAAGCAAAAATCAAACTACGCTCAACCCGGATGATCATGGCTGGGCTGTTTTGAGAAGAAGTATAAAAGAAGTCTAAGTTGACACAACTGATGAGCGCCGAAGCGCGGCGAAATGGCCTTACTCCTATGTTCCTGAAGTACTGCGAAAGCGGTTCCCGGAACATAGGTTGGCAAGTTATAAAGGAGTTCGTTTAGTGGGTAAGGCTTCGGTCAGTCCCACACTCACCTTCGTTCCTTAAGGATTCGTCCCTAAAATTCGAATATGGTTAGTCCATAAAACATTTGACAATCCTCCTTTTCAAAAAAAAAAAATAAAATAAAAATTACCAACAACCTGGTAAAAATCTATATTTCTTGAAAATATGTATTATATGAAAATGAATGAGAAATTTTATATGCTATTACCATTTTGTATTCGCACTTTTTCCTTCAGCTAAATGCATCTGTATGATGTAACTGTATGAGTAATGTAACTGTATGAGTCCGGGAAAAGTTTTCTGCTGTTTTCCTTTCCCTTGGGTAAACTTCCAAGCAAATGCGAGCGCCTCTAATAAAAGTGCGGCTGCAGACGGTCGGAGGTAGATAGTATGCTTATGGGATTTTTATATGCGAATTTCTAACAAGGATGTTAATTAATATTTTGAACCATATTGATCCTCTATTGATCCACTGTAATTGAAATATTTAAAAAAATTATTTTTCTATTAACTTTTTTTGAATAATCAGAAGGCTGAATAACTGAATTTGGACCATTTTCAACAAACCTGGTTTAAAATATTGAAGCATGCAATTATAAAAAAATCATTTTAAAACTGCGAATTACCCCGATCAGAAATTTTTAAATTTTAAGTGCTGTTAATTCAAACATGTATGATTATTATAAACTTTCAATAATGAATTATGTAATTCGTAAAGTTCTCAACGAAATAGAAACAATTTTATTGTATGATAATCCTGTAAAACTTTCAAGAAGCAGAATTTCTCTTATCTCGACTTTTTTCATATCGTGCGCTGTTTGGCTAAACATTTTCATTTTCTTTTTTTTTTTTTTTAATTTTCAGAAGGCTATAACTCTGGTACTTTACATTCAATCGAATAAAGTCGTAAAAATAAATTGTTCGAATTTGTGAGCACTAAAAATAGCAGAACATAGAATTTTCAATTCTTAAAAAACAATGTTCTTAACAATTTTGAAAATTCCTCAATTTTTCGAACTTTTATCCAAAATAATTGGCTAGCGACCTTGTGCTTTACTTTTAGGCCTTAGAAAGAGTGCCAAAGTTTAATCCAATCTGATAATTTCTTAGAAAGTTACATACATAGTTTATAACCAATTAAAACC
This sequence comes from Andricus coriarius, assembly GCA_932066315.1. Taxonomy (NCBI): domain Eukaryota; kingdom Metazoa; phylum Arthropoda; class Insecta; order Hymenoptera; family Cynipidae; genus Andricus; species Andricus coriarius. The sequence continues at coordinate 10,837 of CAKNWT010335000.1, forward strand.
AATACCTTTGAGGTAAAATTTTATAATTATATCTCCGAAGGACAATCTTAAAACTAATAACGTCGTCATCATAACAACTACTTAGGTATATATTTGAACTCTGATGATGCAATAGAATATTATTTCGTTACATTTGTCAACCCATTTATTCACTGAAGCATAAATCAGTTTTTCCTCTACATTGCGAAAATGAGGATGGTCTATATTTTCGTTTTGACTCTGGCGGTCATCTTTAATTCTATTGGTGAATATACTAATATAAGATATTTATCATTTTTATTATGGTTTATATAATATATGCATACGGTAATTTCTCAAGCCTGTGTATCGAACATAAAGTCCCCGTTTCCAGCTTATATTCATTTAATGGCCATTTGTATATTTATGTCGTCAAAAATGATGACGTCATAGTAGAGTGCCACTGAGCGAGAAATCCCAAGGAACGATACGGAACGAGACGAGGCATACCTGCTGTATCGGTATTCCACGTGTTATTTTTCCTCGCCTCGTGGCGTCCTTTCTCGTTCCTCGCTTCGGCTTTTCCGAAGAATGCGACATAATTATGTGCGCTAGCAGAGCAGATGGCTCGTGGGAGCGTTCTTTTGTTTGGGCGAAGTTGAAATAAAAGAAAATAATTTTTTAATTGCAGATTTGGAAAAATGATCAATGTTATTTTTGCTTCTTAATCTGCATAATATGACTAATTAAATTTTTTTTAAATGTAGAAGCTGAATTTTTCCAATTAACTCGTCTTTCGTAAGGATCTGATTTTTTCAATGTTTTGGAAGTACCTTTTGAACATAAGAAATTTTTTTAATGCTAAAAAAATTATTCATAAATTCTGGAGCTGCTACGCTGAAAAAATAAGTTGTCGAAAGTTTACTTGACTTGTCACCCATTCTAGGATAGGTCACTTTTTTCGAATTTCATAATTTTTATTAAAGAACCGCAGACTTTATCGAAAAAGTGAAAATGTCATAGAATTATTGAAATACAATCTAGGAACATCAGTTCTCGAATTTGTATTCAGCAGATTTTGACAGAATTCTAGACAAGCATTCCATTTCGTATAAAATGTCCTCGAAATTCCAACAGATTTTAAATACAATAACTCTCCAGCACAGAAACGAATAACAGACTAATGAGTTGTCGAAGAATTCGATGACTGTCGCCTATATGATCTGTATATGCACAACAACAGCCACATTGGAAGGTGTCCCTGGCGGACCGGCCGAACGCAAGCATTACGCTACAGCGTAATGGCAAAGTAATGTTAAAGTAATATGGCATTATAATTATTAAGAGAAGCAAAATAAATATGTAAAATGTTGCAATCATAATAATACGTTAAATTTTACATTAAATGGCCATGCCGTAATTGCAACAAGTTTTTTTTAGCATTAAAAAAATGAAAAAATAATGTGTCTCTCATTGCAGTCTGCTGACGTAGTTTTCAAGTGGGCTGCCAACCTGCAGGGGCTCGACTTCAATAACAGCCACTATGTTTTTTTATTTTTTAACGCTGAAAAAGAAACCTGTTGCAATTACGAGATGACCATTTAACGTGAATTTTAACGTATTATTATGATTGCAACAGTTTACATATTTATTTTGCTTCTCCTAAGAATTATAATGCCATATTACTTTACCATTACTTTACCACTACGCTGTAGCGTAATGCTTGCGGTCGGCCGGTCCGTCAGGGTTTGTTAACGCGTAGAAGAATAACATTCAATGATTACATTAAAAATTGACTAATTTGAAATTACAAGCGTTAATAAAAGTTTAAAGCTTTTAACATAAAAAGCGATTTTATTTCATAAAATTTAATTTTGATCCGTTGCAACATGTGTTAGGTTCGCCGCGGGATTCAGTAGTTAGGGATAAGTTGCGCTCGCGGCGTAAGATATAGGTGTCAGGTAGTTCGAATCCCGCCGCAGTTCGAACTGTGCAAAAATAAATGTAACTTAAGCATAAGTCTATGTGGATATCTATATAATTATGTAATACAGCCTCGAAATATATTTTTTTTAATTTGGCAACACTGGCTTTTATAAACTCGTTAGGAGCCATCGAACGTCTCACTGACTCGCTCTATCAAACGTCAATGATGGGATGGTCAATCAAAACTTCATTGACTGGCCTCGAAGCATTAGTGTATGTGTGTTTCAAGAACTCTATTGATTAAAAATTTCAACAACAAATTTTGTCCGTCTATATTTTTTACATATTCAGAACTCGATAAGGGATTAACTTTTCCCTGTATGAACTTGAATAAAAATTCTGAAAAAATTGAGCATATTGTGTAGTTTGAGAAACAATAATAACATTCACGATTTTCCCACTACTCTGTGATTGAAGAAATTTTTTATTTTATTTCGACTCAGCCAAACCCTATGATATACACGACATGAGGTACCCGAAAAGAAACGTTTCAGTGCTAAGGCATTTCCGAATTATAAAATTTTTGACATATGTAAGTGAATATACGAATATACATAAATGAATACTCAAATATACATACAAGAATATACAAACATACATACATGTATCTCGAAGGGGTGAATGATAAAATAGATTGTGTGCTGATTATATGAGTTTATATGAGTCTTATGACTGACTTATTTATTACTTATTATGTATTCAAATTTCATGAAATTTAAAAAATATGTAGTAGTATTCAAAGTGATTCAAGTAAGTACGCACTTATGATTTTTTAAATGTCCCGAAAAATATATTCTATTTGCCCGACATTAGACACCACAATATTTTAAAATTCTGCTTTGAAATATAAAAAATTAAATAAGTGCAAAATTGTTTATGCTCCAAATGACTTAAAAATATATCAATCTTTTCACCTTTCTCTTTCATAGATTGCATTGTTATCATTGGCAAAATAAATTTTTAATAAGAACGAAATAACACACAGAGTGAAGTTTAATCTTTAAAAATATCGTAACATAGTCGTGTTTGATATCAAATTAAACAGTAATGCACAAAAAGTATAATATGTAATCATATTTCGACTTTAACTATCCATTAAAGAACGCTAATTGGCATTAGCGCGGCAGGGTAGATAAATAATGCTCCGCAAGCTGTGCGCCCCAGCAGCACACATCTGTCGCATTCCTCGGAATAAGCGAGGTGAAAATGACGAAGTATGAGACCGATTGAAGTTATTTTACAGCGAGATTTTTGTTCGAATAAAGTTATTTGACATCGTAATAATATCTAAACCAAAATGATACCAAGCTCTTTTTTAACTTTGTTGAACAAGGAACATTAAGCCTCTATTTCTTTTCACAGAGTTAAGTTCGCAGTCAAGCAGAGATTGCGTTGTCACTGTCCGCCCGGTTCACTATTGCTCTTCTCCTTCTCGTCGTATACTTCAGGCTCCTGAGGAGCAGCAGCCTCTTCGTGCCAGGGACAGGTCGCCTTCTGGTAGCCCTCCTTCTCCTAAAGTACTTGGATATGCACTTGGACAACTTGGATACATTCGGCTTATTCCCCGCACAAATCAGAATCTACGATTTGAATTTCGAAAATACATTTTTCCTGCTGGTTATCCAATTAGGTTGCGAATAGGAGGAAAAGGCCATAGTCCCGTGTCAGCCCAAGAATATATTGTATTATCAACATCA
>CAKNWT010335407.1:1165-13361 GCA_932066315.1 Andricus coriarius
AAAATAAAGCCTATAAAATTGTGAAATATCGAATAAGAAGCCTTTAATTTTGTTCAGTTTGGAATCTCCTAACACTGAAATTAATTTGTGCGGAGGCATAGTCACGAATTAGCTCCAATAATAATTTTTTGCTGAATTCGGGCAAACAGGATATTTGAGGATTATATTCCTTGTCACGAATTCACACGAATTCTATTCATATAGAATTTTTCTCAATTTGCCCCAATTAGTTTCTTTTCACTGGGTGTTAGCCATCTTCTGAACAATTTAAAACCATACAATTTGAAATTTGAGACCTTTAAGCACAGGCTAGTGTTAACGGATTTGAAAGAAATTAATTTCTTCTTCTGATGTTAAAGGTGATTGCATAGATTATTCTAAAATGAGATGTCGGTATAAACAAAAATTCAGTACCAATCTCAGAGGTCAAAATAAAAGAATCTTAAATTGTACATCTTCAAAGTTTAATGATTCTAAAAACGTACAAATTATATGATTTGGAATCGGAAAGTTTCAGAATCAATGAACACAAATTTTAAGCGTTCAAAATTAATCAATTGCAAATTTTGTTTAAAATTAAAATATTCATAAATTAGGAATCAGGTTACAATTTCATGAAATTTGACGTCAGCTCAGGTTTCTTGTATAATTATCTACGATTTGCGTAATTTTTATTCACAGTCTTGAAATCTGGCTTAGCAACAGGAATGTTTTCATCGAGAACATATGTAGCTTATAATTAGGTTTAAACAAATATTGTTTTTAGATATCAAATAATAATACAAATGGATCTTTATCAGATTTACACAAGGCGTTCATTATTCTCGAAATCTGACGTACGATTTCCATGAAATTCCATTATTTTGTGTTATATCCCTGGAAACTTTTTAAAGCCCTATAAAAAATTTTTAATCCATTGGAATCCACTGAATTTTATTAAAATCATTGTAATGTCTGAATTGCCAATAATTCTCATGAAATCTTTTCAAATGCCTTTAAAATGGTGGAAAAACTTTTAATATTTCAAATTCCTTGGAATACTGTGAAATCCCATGTAATTATGAGAAATTCTCTGAAATAACTTGAAACCGCTTGCAATATTTAATATCAAGTTTGATTTTTGAAATCCTGTAAAATCTCTAACTAAATAAAAATAAAAATTTTGAGCATATTTATAACAATTTTATATGGATGCAATTCGTCTTAACAATGCCTTCAAAATATTTTGTGAAATTTATATTTAGACACACACTATTTAAATCATCCACGTAATCGACGAACATCGCTAAAACCTGATGGAATATGTAAATTTTGATACCAGTTTTTTCCTGAAAAATACTTTAATGAAATTTAAATATTTAATAACGACAACCTTGACGCTTATAATAATTCATGCCATAAGGACTTCAGTATGATTGTACTATATCATCCAATGAAGCACTAGAATATTCAGCAGTTAGATTGTTAATTCAATTTTTGATTAAAACACTAATTAGATTTTTCTCTTGTTAGAAAAGATGATTGATTCTACTCTCGTCTTATACTCCATGATTATCCTGAATTATATTGGTAAATATCATAACAAAATATATCTATAATCTTAAGGACAGTTTCAAGCTTTTCGGAAATAACAATTTTATTGAGGATTCGTGTTTTCGGCCTTGGAACTTCTTTTTGGTTAAAGACTCTACTTTTGGATTAAAAACTAATCTGTTTTGGTCCAGGATTCAACTATTTCGTTGAAAAATTCTGCGGTTATGATTTCAATATAAACTATTACATTTTTCAATGATGATTAATCTTGTTTGGTTTAAAATTCAACTATAAGGTTGAAAGTGGAACTACTTTCACTGATTAAAAAAAAAAAAATTTCTATCTTGTTGCAGAGTTGAGTTTAGAGTTTGAATGCTTACCTAATGGTGCTCCTATTCCTAGCGTTCCTCGTTCCGGCACTTTTCATTCTCCTGAAAGACATGATTCTCCTGAAAGACATGATTCTCCTGAAGGACATCTTTCTCCTGCCAGACCTCATTCTTTAGGTTCTCCAGTCAGATCTTCTCCTCCAGCCGAGCCACCTCTTCGAGTCAGGTCCAGGTCTCCTTATGCCAGCCGTTCTTCTGTACGCATATTTGGATGTGATCTTAAAGAACATAGCTATTTCCGGCTCATTCCGAAAACAAACCAAAACCAGCGATTCGAAATTCGAAGATACACTTTTCCTCCCGATAAACCAATTAAAGTGAGAGGAAGATATCAGGTCCTTGGGCCAATGCCAACCGAAGAACAAACTGTTTTATCAACGTCCAATGGTGACGTTTTTGCAATATTTGAAAAACAAAATACAATGCTTCGTGGAATATACACCAGAAACATATTTAACATTCAAAAACGGTGCAAAATAAACATGCGCAGCGGCGAGGTTGAAGAAATGACCCCAGAAGAAATCGCGGAATCTCCATTAGGCAGTTTATGGCCAGTCTCAAAGAGTTTTAGAATAGTAACTGTAAACAACATTCCTCCAAACCAATAATTTACTTTTAAAACAATGTAAAACAAAACTATAATGTTTTTTGGGATCCGGCGTAGAATGCAAATTTTAAAAGTAAATGGTAAACATTTCTTTTTAAGTTGTACTATACGAAATAAAGAAATTAAGCTGTATCTACGAATTCTATGATATACTAAAATGTCGAAAAACGTCCAGACAATGATGAAAATGGTAACTCTATATACAATAGACCAAAAATAAACTTTTTACTAGACTAGAATAGAAATACGTGGCCATTATTCAGAATGTTTCAAAGAGGCTAAAATAAAAAAAAGATTATGTTCTTAAGGAATCCAGTTGTTGCGATGATTCTTGCATGTCTAGTGTGTTTGCCTTAGTAAAGAGTCGCTACGATCAGGCTGCGCTGATGTTTTTCTAAGTTGTATGGTCACGAGAAGCTGTGTGGAGTATGTGTGTCCTAATTTCAATTGTATAAATCATTTGTAAATATTTTCTTAAATAGTGGATTGGATTCATGATTATAAGTGCAATAGTTGGATGCAAGACTTTTTTCTTCGTCTGCAACTCAGTTCCACGGAAAACAAATATTTTCCAAAACTGTGATGATAATATCAAGATTTGGAACGATCATATTCATACCGGCTGTTATGAAATATATATGATGCGCTTTAGAGTTATTGAAATTTGAAACTCACTTCGCTGGGTCGACAATGTGTTATTCCTAATTATTGAAAGTATTTCGCCCTATCAAAATAGATCAATATTTTAGTCGAAGCAATGTATTTTGCTTGATGTTGTTACTAAGATGAACCTTGTTATTCTATCTAGAGTTACAAAGCTACTGTCCTAAGTAGGCTGAATTACAGCTGAGATTGAAGATCTCATTGCTGCTCCTGCGGTTTGTTCGTAGTATTGGTTATGGAAACAGAATTAAGTCTTACTGAGACAGTGTTCCATCAAAGGTATGAGACCGGACGGGCAGTTTGCAAAGGATTTAATAATATCGATTGAACCAGAGATTGCTACTTTCGTAAATAGAGATACTACGTCGAAACTCACTAGGATATCTTGGAGTTGAATGTGAATCTGTTATATCTTTTTGATAAAATCAAAAGACTTTTGGACGTGTTTGATAGCATTTCCTGTAAAAGGATTCAGTTTTTTGGCGAGCAAGCCTGCTAGTTTGTAAACTGGTGAGTTTATTGCACTGACGATCAGTCTGTGTGGAATTTTGTTTGTGTGGATTTTTGAGAGTCCGTAAATTTTTAGAGAGACGGGATTAGTAGGTATTAATTTGGATACGTTTGCTGTCAAGTTTAGAGTCTTTCAGAAGGGTTTTGGTTTCGCTGACTATTGTTTTTGTGGAAATTTTTTAAGTTTTCTATATGTATCGTCAGTTAGAAGGTCCATGATTTTGTTGTTATAGTCTTCTTAATTTACTATTACTGTTGTGTTGCCCCTTTATGGTAAATTGTACGGCATCATACGTAGAGAAGAGCTCTCGATGCCTCTCTCCCACATGTTTCTCAAGTCTGCTGGATTGACATCGGAGACTGAAATTTCTTTTTTCCTGTCAAGATGGCGTTATAGACACCTTAGTTTACCGCGTGCGCATAATGAATGTACAATAATGAATGTACACAGAGAGACACAATGCGGCTCTAAAAGTGTTATATTACCATCTTAGGCACTTCTATGGTGTTGATCTATCGCCCGTCTTACCATGCGCCCAGGGGAAATTTGAGTCCATTGAGGAGAATGATCAGTGTAAGATCTACTGGAATTTCTGATTCTTCACCACTCAACGTACCAGTGCTACGAAACCTGATATTGTCCTCTGAGATCTAGAGTCCAAGATCATTTGCGTGACTGAATTCTTGGCACCAGCCGGTTGTAATATCACGGCAAAGAAGGAAGCAAAACGAGCGCAATATCAAGCACTTCTTTTCGAGCTCAGCAGGCTGTACCAAGGCTACAATATCCATCTTGTAGATTTCATAATCGGCTGTTATGGAGGTATGAAAGCTTCATTTTTTAGCCAACTCAACAAGAATCGGACTTGCCAGCGTCAGACTCATTCCATCTCGAACCGGATGCAAAAGGCTGTTCTTCTGGGATCACTTTATCCGGTCCGTCAACACTGTTCCTGGTAACATTCTACAAAGATTGGTAGCTCTAAAAATGTATCCTGAGGTGAAACCTTCATCTCCAACTGTCCCGTCTGCCGCGTAAGGTCATCCGCGGCTAGCACATCCCGCTTTTGCTTAACTTCTAGGACAGAAGGAGCAGAAGTGGATGACGTACACGTTCTAGTTGCGTCGGGATTGGTTGCTGTAAGCAACCGTGATCGTAGCTTCCGAAACTTACAACTTCTCAAATAATAAAACTTTCAGCATATTGAGCTGGTACCATTTTCAGTCGAGGAGAAAAATAATAATATTAATGATAATATTAATATTTCATCATAAAAATATCGTTCCAGTTATTGTGATTTAACATATGATACAATTTGTGAAAGGATGAAATTCATCAAACCGATCTTTTTAAAATATTTTGTAGAATTTATCTTTCCACACACACTATTTAAGTCTGCCAAGTAAGCGACCGATTTCGTTAGAACCTGAAAGATTATGTAACTTGTGATATCAGCTCCAATAAAATGTTAATATCCGAGGACGGCAATCATGACGCATATCATCCATTAGATAACGACTATAGGATATATGTATGTAATATATAATCTAATTGAGTACTCGAATATTTCGCAGTTAGATTGTTAATTCAACTCATTTTTAAAACATTAATTAGATTTTTCTCTAATTAAAAAATATGAGAATGTTTTCTACTCTCGTCGTATCCTTGGCAGTTATCCTGAATTCTATTGGTGAATATAGTTATAAAATATATCCAGGATTCTAAATAGTTTCAAGCTTTCCGGAAATACCAATTTGTCCTAAGCAAATTGCTTCTAATCTTTCAGGTCTATGAAATGGTTAGAATTTTGTAATTATAAATTAAAGTCTAATTTGATGTGTAAATTTAATTACAAACATATATGAGATAAAGAAAAAATAGATGATAAATTAGATAATATATAATAAATAATATTGTTTAAATAATGAACTATGTGATAACTGATAAAATAATAATTTATGGAATTAAAAATTACTATTTAATTGTCATTTTGTAAGAACATAGGCTTTCTAAAAATTTAAGGTAGTTTAAAAAAGTTTGTTTAGCCCAATCCGTGAACTTTACTAAATTTTCGCCGTCATTTTAAATCGGCTATTTAAATTTTTTATTTTTTATTCAAGATTCGCACTCAGCGACTACGAAAACCCACGAATAAGTATTTTTGAATTTTTTATTTTCGACCAAAATTCGTAATCAGCGGCCTTGTAAACCTGAGACTCCCTGAAGCCAAATATCAAGATTTGGCGACAGTCCAATTTTATATTACCTTATATTAACCTAAATGTTAAACTATCTTCCACGATTCCTGATTCATCGCCATCGGCAATACAATTGAATTTTTTTACCTGTGTGTTTCTATTCGTATAAAAGAACACTAGTTTGGTTTCCACAACAAGCACTGTTCAAACTTACTTGAAAATATTTTAGGATTGTATTTTTATGCGGAAAATACTTACTTCTGGCGTTTACACCAAAACTCACGACTACTAGGACCATCACGATTACTAGGGCATGAACCCATTTTTAGCATAAAACGCGAGATATGAAAGACAGTCTTAAGAAAGAATAGAACAATTTTAAGGAAAGTGAACGTGATGGTCCTAATTTGCGACGGAAGTATACCAACATACGATTATGTACATTAAGAAAAACTTAATCTTCTGTTTCTTGTTGCAGATGTGAGCTCAGAGTTTGAATGTTTACCTAATGGCGAGCCTATTCCTGGTATTCCACGTTCCGGAACTTCTAATTCTTCTGAAAGGTCTCCTCCTCGTTCCAAGCCAACCCTTCGTAGCAGATCCCCTCCTACCGCAGAGCCTCGAAGCCTTCCTCGTGACAGGTCTAGGTCTGCTCCTGTCAGGTTTACTTCGTGCCGCATACTTGGATCTCATGATGAAAATCTTAGAGTTGTTCGACTTATTCCCAAAACGAATCCAAACCGGCGATTTGAAATTCGAAAATACACTTTCCCTCGTGATAAACCAATTCACGTGAAAGGAAATTCTCAGATCCTTGAGTCTATGCCATTCGAAGAACAAACTGTATTATCAACGTCGTATGGTGACGTCTTTGCAATATTTACGAGAAATAATACAATTCTTCGTGGAATATTTATAAAAACTAGATCTGGTATTCAAAAACGGGGCAAAATTAACATGGACAGCGGCAAGGTTCAGGAAATGACCGCAGAAGAAATCGGGGAATCTCCATTGAGCAGCTCTTCACCAGTCTCAAAGAGTTTTCAAATAATAATTTTAACGTAATTCAAGGACGAAATCAGTATAGATAATCCATTCTAATGCCGAAAATGCAGCAATTATCAGTTGCAATCATTAATTTATTCATAACAATTTAATAAATTAAAGAATTTAATCTATAATATACAACACAAATAACAAATTATTTACTTTTCTTAAACCGGCCTCGACCGTCCTTTTCGAAATGTAATCAGATTCAGTTTGAAAAAATAAACTTAAAAATCTGTTAAGGAATAGAACCTCTGGATCTTTTTGAACCCCAATATGTTGCTTCGTTGGAATGTATGACGATATTTTTGTTTCAAGACAACTTATTCTTTTCTGAGTAATTTTTAAATCATTTTATCGCAAATGTGAAAGGAAGAAAATAATTTTTCCAATTCTTTGAAAATATTTGGTAGATTTTATAAATTATTTAATTATGTAATTATATATTCAATTATATAAATTTTGATATCAGTTAGAACCAATTTAGTAAACACATATTATATCTTAAAAACCAACATCCTATAGTTGTTTTAATTTGCCAAAAAGTATTTCTTTTTGGTGGAAAATTCATCTTTTTTGGATGGGAATTCATCCGTTTTGTTACAAATTCGTCTTTTTTGTTTAATTTAAGGTAAACGACGCAGTAATCGTGATCTTCGTCCCAGTGATCGTGACGTCAATTTTCTTACACACAGGGTTGCATGGTAGCGGGGTGTTTGTAACTTTGTTACAGCTTTAAGTCGACCATCGGTAGATATGATTCCAAGTGCTCAAGCATCATTTACTTGGGAAGTCCTAGCAAGAGACTAAGAAAACAACGAGGAAATTCAAAAGATTTTAAAAACGGAAATAACACGAAATTAATTCTGCAGTAAATTTTATCACCAACGTCTTCGTTAAAAGTCTGGGCTAGTTTTTTAACTGGGAAAACGAAACCTTTCATCGCAAAGTCACTAAGAAAAATGATTTTCAACAACCTGCATAGCCTATCACATTCTGCTATTCGCGAAACTCGTTATTTGATAACAGACAGATTTGTTTGGTCTTCAATGAATCAAGATATCACTTCTTGGATTCGGATCTGCATTGCTTGACAAAAATCGAACACTATTTGTCATACATAAGCTTCGATTAGAAAATTTTCCCTTGCAGTATAGCACGATTACAACAAGTAAATGGCGACCTCGTGGGACCATTAAATATTAGAGACAGTATGGCATATATGTTGAAATGCATCGACCGATTTACTGGGTAGCCTGAAGCGAAACTTGCATTACATATGTAATTCAATGCGAACCAAACCTCCTATTCAACTAACAAACAATTTTCAGAATACATTGTATACAGAATACTGCGTATCATCCTCAAGCGAGTTTTGATGATGGAACTATTTCGTCGACGCTTGAGTATTGCGTAAATATCAACGAAACCAACCTTGGACTGAAACTATTCCACTAGTTTTTTTAGGATTAAGTACGGCTTTAAAAGAAGACTTGCATTGTTCTACATCTGAATTTGTTTATGGAACTCATGTCAGCAACGATTTTCGGTGGAATTTTTCGAAGCTTTGTCCTCCGATCATGCGCTAGATCCAACAAAGTTCGTAGAAAGACTTAAATCTCAGATGCAGAAGCTGAAGCCAGTACCTACGAGGAACGCTTCAACGAAAAAAATATTGCTTCACCCGGAACTTGAAAGATGTTCGCACGTGTTCATTTGCCGAGATGCAGTTCTTCAGTCAGTACAAGATCCGTATGATGATTCTTTCGAAGTAAAAGAACGCAAGAAGAAATTTTATACCGTCCTGGTTGTAGGAAAACCATTGACAATTTCCATCTACCGATTAAAACCTGCTTTCATAGAAAATTTCAATAATGAGCAACATCAGCTCAAGCATTTGGAAATTGAAAAGCCTCTCTCAAACTAATTTAAAAAGAAACAAAATCAGAACCCAGAACCTAAAATCCTAATAATGTTTTGCCTTGAACGAAAACCAAAAATTGCAAAATGCAAAATAGTGTTTTTATGTCGAATTCATGCCAAGCGCGGGTTTTATTTGAATTTTTTCGACTTGAGTTATTTTTATTGCTAACAAATTACAATTTCTTGGATTAAAATATTTTTAAACTAGGAATTAAATTATAATTTATAAAAGACCTCAGCACAGTTTTATTGTATCAATACGCAATAATTGCGTAAATTTTCTCTGTAGTGTCGAAATCTGCCTTAGGAACAGTAATACGTTCATCAAGGACATGTGTAGCTTATCATTTAGGATTTAAAACAAATGTTGTATTTCAGATATTGCATAACAATACAAATGGATCTTTATCAGATTTAGACGAGGCGTTTATTATTCTCGAAATCTGAGGTACGATTCCTATGAAAATCCATTATGCTCTTTTATATCCCTTGAAACTTTTTCAACCCTACACAATATCTTTAAATCCATTGGAATCCCAAGAATTTTAGTGAAGCTATTGTAATCTCTGAAATTCTAATAGTTCTTACGAAATTCTTTGAAATGCCTTTAAATTCGTGGAAAAACTTTAAATCCTGGATCATTTTTTAAATCGGGTCTGCATGTTTAGAAAAAACTTTAAGCACACAGTCGCAGTTTTATCAAACACAACTACCGTAGCTAAATAAACTGTTATCCGAAAGTCGTTGCATTTTCAGCAAATTTCCAGCTGTTTTATATTTCATAATATAATATTTATAATATTATAATATTAATATATTTAAATCATAAAGCTTTTAACATATTTTGTTAAAGTTATATTTACACACACTATTTACTTTTCCACGTAAGCGACGGATTTCGTTAAAATCTAAAAGATTATGTGAATTATGATATCATTTTTTTCTTGAAACTGACTTTAACGAAATATAAATATCAGAGAAGGACAGCCATGGTGCCTATAATCCATGAGATAACAACTGTAGGATGTATGTACTATATAATCGAATCAACTAGTAGAATATTCAGCAGTTAAATTGTTAATTCAACTCATTTAAAAAAAAATTAAATTTTTCTCTAATTAGAAAAGATGAGAACCGTTTCTACTCTCGCCTTAGCCTTGTCAGTCATCCTGAATTCCATTGGTAAACATAGTTATAACATATATCTTGAATAATAACTAGTTTTAAGCTTTCCGGAAATACCAATTTGTTCTAGGTAATTTTTTTTCTAATCTCTGAGGCATAGGAAAGGGTATGAGGATTTGTTTAACGTTATGTAATTCCTTTTGTAAGTCATCTTTATCTGTCATGGAGACAGCACTGTGTACAAGAGGGTTGATGACCGATTGCTTTTGAGATGGGTGGTGATGGGAGAAGGCATGTAGGTATATGTTTGTATGAGTGGGTTTTTTGCGAACTTCATCTTGTAATGCGTTATCAGATCTTCAGTAAAATATTACGTCCAAGAAAGGCAATTTTCCGTTTTGCTTAATATCCAGGGTGAACTAGATGTTAGGGTGTAATCGACTGATTATATCGGCAAACTTGTGTGGTTCATCTGGTCTATGTCTCCAGATGAGAAAAATATCGTTAACGTGACGGTACCAAGACTTCTTTTCAAGCTTCGATTGGTTGAAGATTTTAGTTTCTGGATGTTCCATAAAGATGTTGGCTATTACAGGTGAGATTGGAGTTCCAATTGCTGCTCCTGAGGTTTGTTCGTGGAATTGGTTATTAAAAGAGAAACAATTAATATTGAGGCAGTGTTCTATCGAAGGTATGAGATCGGAGAGGAAGTTTGCGAATGATTTGACAATACCAATTGTATCAGAGATGGATACTTTCGTAAAGAGATATACTACGTCGAAACTCACTAGGATGTTTTGGGGTTGACTGTGATTCTGTTGTATCTTTTTGATAAAGTCAAAAGAGTTTTGCCGTCAAGCTTAGAGTCTTTTAGAAGGGTTTTTTGGTTTGCTAATTATTGTTTTTGTAGGGTCTATTTAAAGTTTTTTATAAGTATCGTCAGTTAGAAGGTCCAGGATTTTGCGGTTATCGTCTTCTTTATTCATATTCAAATTTTGAACCGAACGGCGTGAGATAAGGAAAAAAATTTCAACAAGGAATCGCAAGTATCAAAAAGTCCTACAAATTTTATTTGAATCATTTTTTGATAGGATTTGTCATTTAGGTTTTCTTAATCGAAAATTCGACGAAAAAAGTCTAAAATTTAAATTATCAACTTTTTATTATAAGATAATTCAGAAAATAAATAAAAAGTTTAATTCAAGGACTCCAAGTGCAAAGAATAAATATCCGAGCGCGAAGCGCGAGGTAACCCATTAACGAGCGCGAAGCATCAGATCAAACAGACCAAGTTAAGATTTGGCGACGGTCTCTCCGTTTGTCGGTATACACGAAAACTCCCCCAAAAACAAGTGAATCGAATCGGACTTTGGCAAACTTTTTTGGGATCATAAAAAAAGAACAGTTTCGTTAACCCGCCTTTCTTAACAAACGCTTATGGTTTATTAATCGAAAATTATAAGATAAGATATGTAGAAAAGGTTCTAAAAATATTGCATATATTCGTAACATCTAAAACATGTTTCCTATTTTTTGATAGGATTCCTTTTTTGGTGTTATGCATCAAATATGCTTCAAGGAAATTTAGCTGAATCCAATTTTTTATGGACTTTCTGTTTCATCCGCAAAAAAAATATGTAAAAAAATTGAAAATTCCTATTTTCAGCATATTAACGCAAGGTATGAAAAAAGTCTAAACAAAGAATTACTTCTTGTTCTTGTAAGCTTAATGGGGCGATAAAAGTCAGCTTCCCGACGTATGTTTTTATGCCGTGGAAACGAATTTGTGAATGACTCCTAATTTCTGGTGGTAGTATACTGACATACGATTATCTACCATTTGAAAAATATAATAGCCTGGTTCTTGTTGCAGAGTTCAGTTTACACTTCGAGTGCTTACCTAATGGCGCTCCTATTCCTGGTGTTCCTCATTTCGGCACTTGCTATTCTCCTGAAAGACATTATTCTCCTGGAGGACATCTTTCTGCTGCCAAACCTCATTCTTTAATTTCTCCTGTCAGATCTTCTCCTCCAGCCGAGACACCTCTTCGGGCCAGGTCCAGGTCTCCTTCTGCCAGGCGTTCTTCTATACGCATTTTTGGATATGATCTTAAAGATTATAGCTATTTCCGGCTCATTCCCAAAACGAACCCGAACAGACGATTCGAAATTCGAAGATACACTTTTCCTTCCGGTAAAC
>CAKNWT010335485.1:0-10353 GCA_932066315.1 Andricus coriarius
TTCAGATAGATAAACCCCACATATAATCTCGGAGCGAGGGTCCAATTCCACGAGGGTACTTTCGGTTTAGTTGTAAGAATAATTATTTATACCTATGAAATTCCACATGCGAAAAACTGTCAACGAGGGGAAGTGTTGACATTGGATGCCGTCTACTAGTCCACGCTGCATAAAGTTCACCAGGCTAGGTCACCCACAGCACAGAAAGAGAGGGAGAGAGTTCTTTGATGCGCTATCTTTGTTCACGCAACCAGTCGCACCAAACAAGTCTCCATATCAATCAGGCAGGGAGAATGAACTAACCACGACGTGAGACAAGGAGGAACAACTGCCGATATCTCCGTCTGTCTCTAGAGGGATCGTCAACTACCAACAACACCTCACAAAGTCTATTTCCGGAAGCTCCGGAAATGACAGTTGGCGCCATGAAATGGCGGATGTATCGGCAAGACCAACCTATAATTTTACCTCTTATATAAAGGTTCCGAGTTGAGAAAAAGGGATCGAACCTAGAACTCACTCGGACCACAATTTCTATCTTAACAAATTTGTCTTATTCCTTTGACGGCAGAATCTCCGACACCTCTCCCTCCAAGATGGCGGACAAATTTCAAATCCGAGTGCTGGGATTGGCAGCTCATATCGACACGACCGGAAAGAACACACTCAATGGTTCCCGCGCAATCTACGCACGGACTATCTCTGATTTTCTCTGCAGCGCGTCCTGTCACTTTCGCTCCGAGTCTCCTGTGGTAGACATCCTTCATCAAGTGTTTACCGGCAAATCCCGAGTTTCCATAAGTTATTACCTCTAAGCTACATGGAAAATTGAATATTAAGACGTTTTTGGAAGTTCGAAATAGAGAGGAATCAGCGAATATATATAAAAAAAAATTAGTAAAGAAATTATCAAATCTACTCACAAAGTAAAGGTATGGTTAAGTTTGATTTCTGGGAAAGGTCTTGGCGGAACAAACAATGTTAAAGGATTTTGTTAAAGGGGGGGGGGGGGGTCCCGCCAGAGCTTTTGCCAGCTTTTTTCAAGTGACTTGTGGGAATTGTGTTTCGGCTCTAGAGAAACACGAAGTTTATCTTCGTGGTTCTCGACTCTCAGTACTTCGAGCAATGATTAAAATCAGAATGAAATGTATGAAAGTGTAAAATGAATATAAAATGTCGGTGCTTTGCCACGTGGTCGGCCATTTTTTTGTAGAAACAAGCTAGGGGGTGAGGCCACGCTAAGATGGTAAGATTGTGGGTTTTTCGCGCGGTTTCCTTTTTCTTGCGTTAAGGGTATAGTGCTCTTTTGTCGGTGCTATCTTATTTACATATTTTCCTTCCGAAAATTTCATTGCGTTAATTGTTAAAAATGCTAATTTAAAACAATTTATCTACGATTATCCTAAATTGTTACCGGTAATGTGACACTTGCCTCTGTTTTAATAATAATAAATACTTCTTTTTCTTGAAAAATGTGGATTAATGAGTTTATTTAGATTGAAAAATAAACCTACTCCCTGAGTTTTGTTTTTTATAAGAGTTTCAGAGTTCCTGAGTCTGGTTATCGATGGTTCAAATAAAATTTCGTCACTAGCATCTGTAGGTCGGGAAGAGGGTTGATAAT
The DNA here is from genome assembly GCA_932066315.1 of Andricus coriarius. Taxonomy (NCBI): domain Eukaryota; kingdom Metazoa; phylum Arthropoda; class Insecta; order Hymenoptera; family Cynipidae; genus Andricus; species Andricus coriarius. The sequence goes on from CAKNWT010335485.1 coordinate 1,625, forward strand.
TATTGCTAGTGGCTGGTGCCCTAGTCTTTTATCCTAAAAGTAAGATGTTCATGTTTTGAAAAATATAAATTTGGAGTGACTTTCTTTTGGAAAAACTACTGGGCCATTTAAAGGAGTGAATTTTACCGAGCAAAATCTATCCTCACAAATGGCGCCCAATCTTTCCTAATCTAAATTAAATAACATTTCAGTAGTATAATTACAGAAATAATCCACAAGTACCTGAGAGGATTGAGATTTCTAATTATGTGAAACTTTTTTTTCCGGAAATTAGAGATCTCAATCAGAGCCTTTTTAAAATCATTGCAATAGGATACGACAATTTTTTTTCTTCGAGAATGGTATTTTGAGTGACCACATCGTGACACTGGTTTTCATTTTTTTTTGTCATTCGAAAATTCAACAGCTTTAAATTCAATCAATTCCTGGCAGTTTGAGGCGCTGGAAATGTGACAGTTACAAGCTAGTTGATGTTTGCACTTGTAACTGTCCTAGAATTCAGGACTGTTGAGCCGACTTCATAATTGAATTTTATATTTCCACAAATTTCAATGCATCTTGATGAAAGGCAATTGAGTGTTCATTACTTTTGAATTAAATTAATTAATTCATCGGTTCCAGGCCGCTCGGAGCGCCGGAAATATAACAATTGCAAACTATTTGATGTTTGCGTTTGCAATTGTCCATAAATTCTATACCGTTGAGTTGAACATCCATTTGAATTTCCAAATTATCGCCATTTTGCTGCATGCTCTTGAAATGTTTGATTTGCTTTTACACTGTATTGCACCTTTGGTATTTTACTAATTTTACTTGCAACTATTGATTGAGGTGGGTATCAAATATGAGAAACTTGAATTGTCCGGTAGCTAAGTAAACAACAAAGTAAATAACTGGGCAATTCCGTTTCTCCACAATCCTCAACAACAAGAAATTAGTAATTTAAAACAAACATTTATATCACAATCTCGGCAAGCCGCCATTTAATACCCTATTTTCTTGTAGCGCAATGGCAACTGCTACATGTTTCGGATAATTCGTAAGACATACGAATATACCGCGAAAAACATTGATCTTGGGTGACCCTCGAACTTGCGAAAAAATTTTTTTATTAACTTTCGTTTCTTTTGAGAAATTTTAGAGAAAAACTTTAAACAAGCAAGATGGTGTTATTAGACACAATCGGGAACGTAAACTCGTATACCCAATTAAAACAATTAATTGCAGAACTAGATAACTCGGAAATTAGTGATTGCTTGGAAAAATTAAGTTTAGACACGTACGGTACACGCAAACAAAAATGTTCCAGATTACGAAGAGGCATTAAGCTGTTGAAAGGCTGGCCATCGCGTGATTCAGATTATACATCCGCGACGTCAATATCCACTAACGCGGAAACCGAACTAGAATCAGATTTCGAAAATTTAGCTGCAGGTCTCCCGAGTGGTAGACAAGTAAATAGACCATACACCCCAGTAACAGTAACAGCAGAAACAAAAGTTACAAACGCGAATTATATTACGGCAACATCACCGTTATCGCGAACAGGCGCAATATCGAATATTACAAATACAACCTCCGCTGGTTCATTAAGTACAGTTTCCACTCCGCGTATCAAACCGACAATCTTTCCTCAACTAAACCCAACTAACGTGTCTTTCAATTATGCTCAAATTTTCGGAATACCGAACCCTTTTAATTTACCGGAACAAGGTAATCCATTCGAGACAAACAAAACGAGTGACACTCAATTTAGACTCTCAGACCGAATTACTCAAAACCCTTCCCTTTCGGAAAAGAAAAAGCCAATTGAAGAATATCGAGAAAATATTAGATCAGAATCGCGACAGGTAGAACCAGAACGTTTGGGAAAAGCAAATAAGGGACTAGCACATAATGTCCATCTAGGTGCAACAAAAAAAGACTTTGTAACAAAAACAAGGTCTGACAGATTGTTCCGGAACACCACTGAATCTGAATCGGAGAACGAAGTCCATAGAACGAAAAACGCTAGAAATCATATCATTGATCTGAATAAAAGCAAGCTTAATAAGTACAGCCGTACGTCCTTCAATAACAGCCGATATGAGGAATTTCAAAAGGAAATTCCCCAAATCGACTCTGGCGTGGAAAAACATAGAAATCTCAAACTCAGCCCACAGAATAGACCGCGAAGAAGTAACATCAGTTTTAACGATATTAACACTCGCGATCATTCCTCGGGTAGGGACACAATTTTTTCTAACAAATCGCCGACCAAAAGTCGTTTTGGAAACAAAGATTTGGGTAAAATTGTTTTAGGATGGAACTTAACCTTTAACGGCAGAAGTGACCTGAGCGCGGACGGCTTTCTGACTAAAGTAGAGGATCGAAGAAAACTTACTAGGGTGTCGGACGACGAATTACTGCTAGCTATGCCGGTATTACTGGAGGGGATACCCTCCAAAAGGTTTAGAAACCATGAAAAAGAGTTTTATAGCTGGCGCAAGTTCCGGAAGGAGTTCAGATCTCACTTCGGCGATGACGATTTTGAAAGAAGGGTCAAAGAGCAAATTCAGGCCAGGACACAGGGTAAAGACGAGTCAATTGATGATTACGTGAACAACATACAAAGCCTTATAAATTTACTCGAAGATGAAGTCCCTGTGGTCGACCAGTTAGACTGGGTTCACAGAGGTTTACGACCCGAATATCACAAGGTCATCCGTCGTTCGGAATACAGATCTTTTAGAGAACTTTCTCGTCTCGGGAGAAGTTGGGAAAAGGAGTGGAACGTGTACATCAAAGAGTACAAGGCCCCACCTCCTCCCGAAAACTCCTTCCTCAAAGAATTTGCATATAAGCCACATTCGAATCCTAAAGCAAACAAACAAGTACAGTCTTCTGCGTTGAAAGAGGAGATAGGTAAAACCCCAGCAATTAATACCAAAAGAAAACAGGGAACAAACAACAGTGGCAAGGATAAAAATCAGGCCAATGTTAGGATAGAATCCCCCTGGGCTAGTTTTAAGAATGGGGGAAGTCAGCAGAACATTAAAGCTTCTGCTGATAAATTTAATAAGAACGAGTCTCCGGTTAGAGATCCCAGCGAGGTGATTTGTTTTAATTGCGATCAGGCAGGACACTACAGGAAAGGTTGTGAGGCCCCTAGAAGACTGCGGTGTTACAAATGTGAAACGGTAGGTTTCACTACGAGGGATTGTCCAAAATGTTCGGGAAATGCCAGAGAGAAGCAGTAAATACGGTCCTTGCTGCCTCTCAGTCGCCAAGGACCGTGACTGAAACTTCGGTTAAACCCATCAGACCAGGTCATAACGACGGTCAAAATTTAGTCGGTCTTGCGAAAGATATGGAACCCCATAAACCTAGAGTTTGTTCAGATTTTATGACCCCATTACAGAAGAGTATTAGTGCCGAATGTGAAGCCACACTTCAACTTCAGTCCTCGAATTTAGGGTCCGAAAACGCGACATTTCAGGCAACGGTCGACATGGTAGAATTTCAGGGGATTAGCATGCCTACCGATGAATTAGGATGTTAGACATCAACGGATAACGACAGCTTCACTAGCGGAAATGAACATGTAGAGATAGTCGTAGAGGCTCAAATCCATAACATTCCGGAAAACAGTCCGCCGAAGCGAGTAAACGAACTCGCCGGACGGATTTCGAATAGACCTTGTCCCCTAATGGAAGATTTAGAGTTGATTAGGACAATAGAAGAGAGTATCAAGGAGACTGATGCGATTAGTGGAATAGTTGAAACCACAGAAGGCGCAAACAGGATTCACATAATAGCAACCATCCTTTCGGTTCCACTGGACACATTAATTGACAATGGTTCCTCCCGCGTTTTGATTCGTAAGTCAGTTTGGGATAGAATTGCTAAAATTACCGATAGACGGTTAGATTGTAATAGGAAATCCCGTATGAATGTGGCAAACGGTTCAGTTAATTTGATTATCGGTAAAGTCAATCTGCCCATAACGATAGATGGAATCACCAGAATCTGCGAAGTTAGGGTAGCTAATAATTTGGATACCGAGCTGATTTTGAGGTTAGAGGGCCAAGGGAAATTTGATATGGCGTTCCTCTCGCGCTCCAAAAAGGTTTTCATGCCGGACTCTCAGGGTAAACATTACCCATTGAAGCAGTGGTTGGTCGAGGAGGAGAGTTGTAGTGGTGTAGCCACTCTACTCGAAGGGGAGGAGGAAGGATTGAAAGAGTTTCTGAGGATCAAACTCCCTTCCAAATCACAGGGCCCATTGTGCGCGATCTACCTCATTACCCATACCATTGATGTTGGGGGTCATGCTCCCATTAAAGAGAGGTATCGAATAGTCTCACCCAAAGTACAAGAAATAATGTACGGAGAAGTTGATAGGTTGTTGGCAGAGGGTATCATCACAGAATCTTTTAGTGAATGGTCCGCACCAATCGTAATGGCGCGTAAACCAGAGGGGAAGTATCGTTTATGTTTAGACATTCGAAAGTTAAACGCCATTTCCAGGAAAGATGCGTACCCCCTCCCTTATATGACTGACATACTTAGACAGTTGAAGGCTGCAAAGTATATATCAAAATTAGATTTGAGTGCCGCCTTCAACCAAATTCCGTTAGAGAAAACCAGTCAGCCCTCTACGGCATTCACAGTGCCGGGAAGAGGATTATTCGAATTCAAGAGAATGTCATTTGGCCTTACCGGCGCTCCGGCAACCTTCCAACGATTAATAGATAGGGTGACTACTACCGAAATGAAGCCAAACGTGTTTTGCTACCTCGGCGACATTATTGTTGTCACAGAGACTTTTGTCGAGCATTTGTTGTGGCTCGGAAGGGTTCTCGATCGAGTTACTGAAGCGCATTTGACGATAAATCCGGAGAAGAGCGAGTTTTGCTGCTCAGAAGTAAAGTATCTAGGGTTTGTCGATAATAAGGATGGCCTCAAGGTTGATCCTGATAAAGTAGAACCAATAACTTTTTATCCCGCACCAAAACCAGTTAAACAGTTGCGCAGGTATATGGGAATGTCCTCCTGGTACCGGCGATTGATACCGGAATGCGCAACCGTGGCAGAACCACTGACGCGATTGTTCCGAACTAATGTTAAATGGCTTTGGGGAGAGGAGCAGCAGGAGGTCTTTGACTCTCTGAAAAAGGCCTTGACTGATGCCTCCATACTCGCTTATCCGAGTTTCAAGAACGTTGCCGAAAACCCATTTAACCTACAGACGGACGCGAGTGCTACGGGTCTGGGGGTGGTCTTGACCCAAATGCAGGACGGAGAGGAAGAAGTAATTGCCTTTGCGAGTAGAACTCTCCTACCTGCGGAACGAAACTACACCGTTACGGAACGCGAATGTCTTGCCGTGGTGTGGGGAATCCGAAAATTCCGTGAGTATCTAGAGGGATTTTATTTTAAAGTCATCACCTACCACAGTAGTCTTCGGTGGTTGAATAACCTAAGGAACCTAAGATCTTTCCTGATTGGAAAGTTGAGAACGGGATGTTATACCGTCATAAACCAAATGCGGTGACTGACGGGTTACTAAAAGATCTTGAGGCTTGGAAGATCGTTCTTCCCATAGAATTGGCAACTAAGGTGTTAGAGGAATCCCATATTGAACCCCAAGCTGGCCACCTAGGTAACGAAAAGACCTATCAGAGGGTGGCTCTCAGGTATTATTGGCCGGGGATGTTGTGCGACGTGGTCCAATTTGTGCGTATCTGTAGTCCCTGCCAAAAATCCAAAGTTGAACAATCCCGTCCTGCAGGTATGATGGGTCAGAGAGTCGTGGAGCAGCCCTGGACAGTGGTAGCCGGGGACATCATGGTACCCTTCCCTAAGAGTAAGGCAGGTTACAAGTATATCCTGGTGTTTCAGGATCTTTTTACAAAATGGATCGAATGTCTTCCAATTCGCACAGCGAATGGCTCCACAATTCGAAAGGCATTCGAGGACTTGGTGGTATCCCGCTGGGGGGCGCCGGAAGTGATTCATACCGATAATGGCACCGAATTCACAAATAAATTATAAGAAAAATGTGTCGGAATGTCGGCATCATTCACACCACGACCCCAGTTTATCACGCCCACGCTAATCCTACCGAAAGGGTGAATAGAGTCTTGAAAACAATGATTATTTCCTTCCTTCATGATAACCACCAAGAATGGGATATAAATTTACCGGAATTCAGTTTCGCATACAACTCCGCGGTGCATGGTACCCTAAAAGTTTCCCCGCGTTTTTAAACCCGAAGAGTGGCTATATAGGGTGAAGCGATTGGATCATTTGCGTGACCTAGTTTGCCGAAATTTGGATAAAGCATACGAGGTACAGGCAAAGTATTATAACGCGAACAAGAGGGATAGAAACTTCAAAGTGGGAGATTTGGTTCTCAGACCTAACCGCAAGCTATCAAAGAAAATCGATAACATAGCAGGTAAACTGTTTCCGAAGTTCGAGGGCCCGTTCCTGATCAAACGTCGTTTGTCACCTGTAGTGTTTACCCTCGTCGACCCTATCGGGAAATTTGTCGGGAAGGAACACATAAAGAATCTTAAAAACTACTACGAAAATAACTAAAATAAGATGGGTTATCGACAACTCAAACAACAGCCACAAAAATTTTTTTTGTCTAGATGTTCAGAATTACCGACACTAAGGGAAATTCCCCTCCCCAGGGAACCAGCAGGTCCCCAATGTTCCCAGAGAGGACCCCCCGTTACCGGGAGAAGACCCAGGTGCCGTCCTCGGACCCCAATACCTGCTACACCGCCGAGGACCATAATCGCAGCTGCTTTGTGTCAGGTCCACTTGACCCCGTAAAGATTCTGCCGTTTATTAGGCCAAATAGGCCCGTACATTTTGAGGTGGACAGGGAGTTCAAGGAGAGGGAAGGCTGGCTTAGGGATGGGTGCTCCCAGCCGGTACGCTATTCGGGTCCCATCCCCTGGCTTTGTTGGAATTGCCAGAAGACAGGGCACAAAGCAGGCCAGTGTCCGGAAGGGAAGTGGAAGTTTTGCTACGGGTGCGGTGAGCCTGGCCAAATCAAACTCACTTGCCCCAATTGCGGGGAACTTTATCAGTCCGACCTGGTCCTAGTTGGCCGACGAGACCGCTCCCCGGGCCAGCACCTTATTTGGAAACCGTACTTGGTAGACGCTCACTACCAAGTCATTCATAGAGCTCAACAAATGAACGGAGGCAAGGTAAGCCCGACGCCAATCGTCCCGTATCGTCACAAGAAGGGAACGCAGCAGTAACTTTAGTTCAATGACGATTTGTTCACTCTTAACCGTAAGCCAACTCAGTAATCTTAGTTTAGCGATGATTTGCTCACTCTTAATCTTAAGCCAACTCAGCAATCTTTAGTTTAGTGACGATTAGTTCACTCTTAACCGTAAGCCAACTCAGTAATCTTAGTTTAGTGATGATTTGCTCACTCTTAATCTTAAGCCAACTCAGTAATCCTGAGTTTAGTGACGATAAGCTCACTCTTAGTCTTAAGCTCACTTAGTGATTCTATTGTAGTGGAGGTTAATTCACTCATAGTTATAAGCAAATTCAGTAATCTCGTTTCGCGAAAACTTATTCGTTTTTTTTGTTTTTTTTGTTACTACTATCTCGCGAATCTATTCGAGTAAATAATAGAAGAAACGGACTTGATTACCACATAAAATATACCGTCATGTAGAATCGGGGACAGATCAGAAGGATCGCCGCGATTATTATCATTAAAATAATTTTTTTTTCATACTGTGTTAAAACTCGCTCGGATTAGCGCAGGGTAGGGAAAATCACCCAAAATCCTGTCTAAATAAAGCTGTTAAATTCGAATAAGTGGATAATAGGATCAAAGGGTGAAGAGTTAGTGAAAGACATGAAATCTTTCTGCATGATTAATAAAGTAGATCCAGACACTGGGATAATAGGCAGTACTAAATGTAGGCGTGATTAATAGGTAAAGTCCTGCCAGTCCCTTTTCACTCTAGACTCCAAGAAAACATTCATACCCTTCCCCTTGAATTAATAATAATAAAAGATTCCCAGCCAAGGGATATCGAAGTCACGTCAGGGTATTAAGGAAAATAAGATACCAGACCAAAATCTAACGAGGTACCGAATATCTTGGAGGAAGCCCCTATGTGAAGCAAGAGGAATCCCGTTAAGGTACAACGCAGGTATGCATTTATCTCCAATCAATTTTTAAAAATTACTCTCATAGAAAATAGGCAAGGTCATAATGGGTTCGGCCGTAATGGGCGGGGTAAACGGGGGGACAAAAGACAGCTCATGGTAAAACCGAACTGTATTTGGAGTAATTACAGTGGGCCCCAACACCAAGCTCCGGTCGCCAGGAAATACCGATACTAGATTTGATGGTCTTGGGTATTGTAGGTTTTGGTATAAAAGAGCCTTGATGGCTTGTCTTGGGTTTGTTGGCGTTTAGCATGAGCTACGTAGTAGTATAGTTTGCATGGATTTAATTGCCTCGGTCTAAGAGCTACTTGCCACCGTAAGGACCACTTGGAGTTGGACAATCGCTGGGAAAGGGGGCCCCGTCGTTATATAGAATATTCTTGTTTGGTGATATTTATCACAATCCTTGCTGGGGACAAGCCATTTTCCAGAGATCAAGCTATTGATAGCCCCGGCTGAGTTGGGGGGAGTTGTGACGAAGTGAATTTCACCTGTCACATTAAATAATTTGACAACTCCTCTCACCG